>JAVYIG010004305.1:0-166138 GCA_035222895.1 Strongylocentrotus droebachiensis | reverse complement strand
GGGTGTGAATTATGAAAATAGTGACAAAAGATGCCTTTGGTATTGTACTTAAAAAGTGGTACAAACTTGTATATGTTGCCTTGCAAAACAGGCTTTCTGTGATAAATAAGCTGTAAACTTCCTTAACGGGAATTAAGGCCCCCGCTTAAAAAAAAAAAAAATTCTCGAGTTGCCGCGCATTCTAATCCGACATCGAATGTTTAGATCGCGATAACTCCAGAATTCTTTGACAATACAATTGCTAATGACATCAATTTTTAGTAAACAAATTTGAGGGGGCATTAAGCAAAGATTGAACTAAATACATGTGTGTAGAATATGAACAAATTTGGACCAAAAAATACATTTCCGAATATTTTTAATCTTCGCGAACTTTGGTCACTCCATCATGTAGTATGTGTGCAAAAGTAGTAACAATATTTTACCATTCTAATGAAAACAACACTAAAGTTCATTATTGTGAAAAAGTGAGTATCTGTTTAATAGTGCTTTTAATGTTAGTTCCTCATTTTTTTTACAAGTAATAAATGTTACAGTTAAGGTTGACGTTAGGCACAGTTTGCAGTTGGCTCGACAACAAAATTATATCACATAATATAATAACTCTTATATATTAAGAACGCTTCGTTTAATCTCTAAACGATTCAATTCAATGTGTTATTTGTCCAATTTTCCTTTAGCAGGGATATTTGTTTCGATTACATGCAGATTGAGGGCTGATACAAAGTTAACTCAACAGATATATAATACAAAACATCATCAATATACATTAATAGGCTCTCATTAAAATGTGACATCGGCAAATCAAAAATTAAAACTCCTATGGTATTAATGCAAGGCACAGCAGATCTTGAGAGACAAAGAATCTAAAAGAATTCAATAAAGCAATTCAAATTCATTACATCCTTACCGGTGCCAAGACTGCCATTATTAATTTAATCATATGTTGTACTAATCAGTCAAGACACTGAAATGTGCAATTGTGAAATGTACGTGTTTACTAAACCTATTCCTTTACCAATTTGTGAGGTGGCACTATGTGTTGTTCAGGCTGCATGGTTGTGGCACTTGATGTCACTGGAAAAGAGACAACGAAGGTATAGTTATTCTACATTATACACCAATATTCACAAGATTTCAAATTCAAATTCATTACAGCCTAACTGATGCCAAGAATGTCATTACTTGAATCATTATTTGTACAGATCAGTCAAGACACTGATAATTGTGAAATGTGTTTACTAAACCTATTCCTTTACCAATTTGTGAGGTGGCACTAGGTGTTGTTTCTGGCTGCATGGTTGTGGCACTTGATGTCACTGGAATAAAGACGAAAAAGGTATATATATTCTACATAATAAAACACTATTTATTCACATGATTTACATCTGAACTATGCAGTATCGTTACTGTTAACATTTGAAGCAACCTTCTTTTGTCAGGAAAAGCCCCTTCCCTAAAAAGGACAAAACTCTTTGCAGTTGATTGTAAATCTTGAATACATCACAATCCGCCGAACAAATTGCCCTTTTGAGATTTGCTTAGACTAAGTGATCTCATATTTCAAATATCCATAATTGTCTTAATATCTCTCCAATGCTTTTCACTCAAATTGAGGTAAAGTCCAATTGTCAAATCGCCCTCTTACTCTTGCTGTGCCAAGGGTTTTACTAAAACGTAAACAATCCTTCTAATTATTATTCAAACACCTGTGGGTGGTAAGACCAAAGTTCAAAAATCTTGAGAGACAAAGAATCTACAGAATCTAGCAAAATATTGTCTTTATTTATTTTCTGAATGCAAAATAGGTATCAAAACTGTGTGGAGACAGCTTTTTAAACCACTCTACAATCTCTGTAAACCAATCGAATTATTTACATCCCTACCGACATTACTCGATATTGCTAATTTAGGAAGTTAAATGATTACTTTTAAATAAATTGCTCTTTTTCATGAAGGGCAACATGTAACATAAGTAGATCACAATTTCAAGTGTCTCTAAAAGGTGACACTGATTTGACATTTTATCCTTACCATTGCACGTAATACCATCGGTGCTTAATTCATATCCAGGGGTACATGAACAGTTGTAAGAGCCCTTTGAGTTCGTACACACTCCATTTTCAGAATCACAGACAGATGGAATTGCAGAGCATTCGTTAATATCTAGGAAAAGCAAACATTTTGTTCTTCACCAACAACAGTTGAGAGTTTTATAAAGATCTAAATAAATCAGCTTTTCCGTTTAAATTGGCAACACTTACTTTTATCTCCACTCTTTCATAGTTAAACAAAAAAAAGTTAAATGAAATATTGTGAAATATTGTGAAAATCCACAAGAAATTGCAAATTTGTTCACAAAAATAGTGCTAATAAGTTTCACTCTGCATTACTAATTTAGAGAGAGTGTAATGATTATTTTAATCAAATCGCTCTTTATTATAAATGCACAACGTAACAAAAGCGGATCGAATTTTCCGGCTTCTCCTAAAGGTGACATTAATGTGATACTACATCCTTACTTTTTCACGCAAAACCGTCAGTGTTTATTTCAAATCCAGATTTTAAATATGCGATGAAAAGGTGACACTAATTTTATATTAAATCCTTACCACTGCAAGTAATGTTGTCATTGCTTATTTCATATCCAGAGTTACATGAACAGTTGAAAGAGCCGACCTGGTTCATACACATTCCATTTTCACAGGCCGATGGATTCCTGGAGCATTCGTCAACATCTAAGAGAAGTAAACATTCTTGTTTTGAATTTGGCAATCTAACATTTGCATGTTCCGGCTTCAAGATCACAAAGACTTTTACAAAATCACCCCAAGATGATTTCACTAGCCTTGACCATCACATATTGCAACGTGCGATCGTTACAATGAGTCATTACAAAACCATGTGTTACAAACATTAAATCAATGGACATTACAATAGTGTATTTAAATTGCCTTTTAATTCGTTTCACAAAAGTTTTGGTGATCATGTTACTATTGTATTAGAAAACAAAAATATTACATTCCCTTTGTTAACATTCAAGACATTAAAATGAAGCTATATTGACTTCTAAGAAATCAAAGGTTGACAGATGATCATCCTTTAACGAACTATCTTTTTTCAATTGAATATTTAATGATTGGATAGCTGAAATCTGTGCATCTACATAATTATATAAATGTCGAATCTTGCTTAATGGAATCACTTTGTTACGAGTTGAATCCACTCCAAAATGCTAGCCTTCTTTTGAGTATGGATTGCACTATATTTAGCCTTGATTTCCACTACAGAATGAGTGAAATACCACAAATATGACTCTGCAAAAAGTGGATTTTTATTCCTGTATATTCGGAAAATTCCAAAAAATATATACCTGGCATTCTATGGCTAACATATAAAGAGCACCAACAAAATAAAGGATATAAATACAAAGCCTGGCACCCTAAACCCAAGTCGGATTTGGGTTCCTCGCGAACCCTTTTTATGCGAGCGTGGACAAGTGCGTCAGGTTATCTACTCTCAAGTTGCTTTTATGTTATTTTAGAGTGTATTTAAACTTGGGAAATCTCTTTACAAAAGTAATAATGGTGAATGTGTTATGACCATAATACTGATACTTTTAAAACACAGAACATTTTAGTTTTAGTCATGAAACACGTTAACACATTCAAAGTAAATTTGTAATTGATCGAACCTACCCGTGCAATTGAACCCGCCTTCGTCAATCTCGTATCCATCCGAGCACGCGCATGTGTATCCACCCTCCTCGTTGTAACATTTTTGCTGGCAGTCATTCGCCCCCTGCAGACATTCGTTTATATCTGTTCATCAAAACACAAAGTATAAAAAAGGCATTTGCAAAATGTTCATAGATTTAAAGAGAAGATTTAGCTATGAGAAAGATTCAAATTGATTTGTGAGTTTCTTATTATTTACTTGGTAGAATATCATAAGAGAATGTCCATTGGCAAAGATTTATCGTCAGATGCCGTTATTAACGCGTTATGACAAAAAATAGCTAAAAATGTTGGGACCAAACTTTTGTTCGAGGTCACATTTCATAACAAATCGTATATATATAAATAACTTCTAAATTTCTATGACAATTCATTTTTGGTTTCAGCCAATAAAATGGCACGATTTCAATAGCTTGTAACACTTATTTGTAACTTGTTCTTGATAATTATTTTCATGACACGGGCCCTGCTTGCACACGTGCATGATGTGTGTAACACCTTCAGCTAGATTTGAGTCGATTTCTCATCATTTTGATTCTGAAACATGTTATAGCAGAACTAAGCTTATCTATTACTTAGTCCTCATAGTAAGGCTAAGCTACACTATATATATATATATATATATATATAATATGTTTGTTTCAGTATGTTTTTTCCTTTATACCCTAAAAAATGCTGTGTAAAAGAAGAATTTACCAGTTACATATTTTGCCCTCTTTCACATTTAAACCTAGAACCAACGCCAACATGTTGACGTTGAGTTGAATTGAATTGAAATGTGTTGTTAATATTGCCAAATTACCAAATTGCAAACTAATTACCCCACAAAAAACTACATTGAATAGTTACAGACTAAAATATAGAATATATACCATCATGACGAACATAACATAAAAGTACACAAACAATATTAGATGAACATATATTGAGATTTGGAGATTTGTGGAGTTGGGCAAAATCATAATTATACTTTGGATTTAAAGAAACACTGAAATAATAAAATGCAGCTTTACGAAGAAAAAAAATTAATTGGAAAAAAATATAATCCATAGCCAGGTAACTGATTGATTTGATACTACATATCTATTTTAATTATTCTAATTAAGAATTATCATATAAAAGTGTCAGCAAATAATAAAGTTCTTAATAAATGAAGCCCATAAGTAAGAAAGCAAATTCGAATAGCATGAAAAACAAAAGATGTATAATTAAGTCATTAAGCAAGAAATCTCTTTAGATGATAAAGGATTTCATTTTAACGGCTTGAATTGAAGGGGATATATTCTAATTATAACTTCAGTAATCATTAAGACAAAAAAATCTTACCTTCGCAAGAATCCGTTCCCGTACCCGTGAAGCCCTCGTTACACGTGCAGTAGAAACTCCCAAAGATGTTCGTACAATTCCCGTTACGGCAAGCATCGGTAAACACTAAACACTCGTTGATGTCTACAACATCAATGTGAGATGCAAAAAGTACCAAGAACATTGATGATAATAAACTTGTCTTCTCTATCCTCTGTAAGTACATTTGTAATTACTAATTATTATTAGCAATTACATTACATACATGTATAACAGGATAAAAACGGCTTTTAAAAAATGAACCTATTACGAAAAAGGCAATTTCAAAAGCCTGTTAGTCAACTATTTAAACATGATAATGTTGTATTATATTTCCGAACATGATTTATATGGGACAAGCAAGTGGGTTCTAAAATCGCACTACCCTGTGCCCCCCTCTACATCCATATACACAAACATTTCATACACTGCCAATCAATTATTTAATAACTTCCCACTAACTCAAGCGACCACAAAAGTACACTGACTTTAATAAATTAAATCGAGGATATAGTCCAACTCCAACTAGTTTTGAAGAATAAAAATGGATGGAACATTGATTATCAAAAATATATATATTGGAGTTGCTGAAAATCAGCCTTGTAGTTAGGAAGCAGATATTTCTTGTAAAGGGATTGGGTCGTCAGTTTTCATGTGCACAAGGCCATATATTTTGCTTACACGAGACTTCGAGATACCATTAATGTGTCTACAAGTCTGCACACAGCAGATCTTGGCCTCTCGGAGAGTCTTCGGGTGAGGGAAAAGTGAGTGGAGGTGCAAGGCATTACATAACGCCTGTTGGTCCTGATATTGAAGGCAAATCCTGGTGATTGACAGCACTTGTTATTGTGTATTTTCCCATGAGGGCCCACTCCTATGGGTCTTTAACCAAATTGCTTTGGGTTTAATACTTTACACACACACACAACAACAAAAGTCTTACCTTCTGCGACGATCCTATTATTCGAGCCAAATACTCGACTACGTGGGAGGGAGTCAGTGAACACCGACTCTAAAATAGCCGCGTCCAGCATAGAGTTGAACGAGTCGATCCGGAACTCGACGAAAGCGTTACCACCGACAACGGTATAATTAGTTACAAAAACGTCTGCGAGTTTTCCATCTTCTATAACAGATGTACTGTTAAGTTGGTCAAACACCTGTAATGGGTCAAGCATTTTGAGTCGATAAATATTCTAAGCGCTTCTTAATGAACTTGTTTTCTTTAAACCCCCGACTTTGTAATTGTATTAATCGTAGCAAAATGAAATTTCACGAAAGGAAAATAACACCCAGAAGTGAAGAGAAATCCTATTTTTCATTTTTCTCAAATGAAAGTGTGAATAATACCTTTATCTTATTATCAATAGGTTATCATTATGTTGTAGGTTGGCTTAAATGTAATGTTCTAATTTTTTTTCTTCATGAAGCTTCTGAAGTCATGGTATCTGACTGCATGAGTCTGAGAGCAAATTGTTTTATTGGCGCTTGCAACAAGTTTAGTAATCGGGTAGATGCATGCCAAGAACTACTATGTGATAATGTGCCTTACCTGTTCGGCCAGTCGGTTTCGGTTTTGTTCAGTGTCTGTATAATGCTGGATTGCTATATCGTTGATGAAGTCAAACCTCAGTTCCAGAGTGTACGAGTAAGCAGCTATCAGTACAAAGTTATATGATATACATTTTAAAGCAGTCAGCTCACCCTCATTAGTATATATCACTGCGTAAGCATTATAGAGACAAGAAGTATCAAATGAAAACTGCATGAATTTGAGATAGATTAGCAAAACGTTGTGGTGCGAAAAGTTTCAGTTTGTTGACGCATTTCGTGTAAGCAGGATTTACCACCGGGGGACAGAAAGCTCTGATGTCACAAGATGGAAATGTCTTTTTTTCGTACTGGAATTCCGCGACCGAAGTTTTTCTTTCCTCTTCTAAGGCAGACACAAAAATACTACTCAGCCCCCTCTACGTTATATTATAAAGTTTGTTTCTTCCTTTTTTACGTGTCGAGCTTCTCTGAGCATGGCACGTGAAATATTTTGGAGGCATAGCCGGGAGATATATTGAAAAGGACGGCAATTTTAAACGATGCTCTAACCATTGTTCCCGTCAGGAATACGCTCCTTTGGTACCCATGCACCTCCCAAATGGTGAAATTGACCTTCTTTGCAGACTATAAACACACAATAGGTTAAACAGGGAGTTGACTCACAAACAAATCTATGATATATGATACAGAAGCAGGCGTGTATGAAAGGTCCTTTCATTCAAAGAAGCTTATTTAACAAATAAGCACTGAAACAAATGATATATTTTCGGCATTGTACCCCTTTCTGATAGTTCAAAATCCTGTAATCTGCCCTCTGTAAATAGCCCTTTCTTTATTTGCATGAATTCAATTATACGGTATATAAAAGGTGTTTTTCAAATATGTGTACACTGATCAAGAATATCATTACTTATACCTAAATAAATGGGAAATATTGTACTATATCAAAGCTTACATTCGCATGATCCATCGACAAGGGCATAACTCGCATTACAGATGCAGGTGTGGTTCCCCACGGTGTTCATGCACACACGATTCAAACTTTCGTTGCACATGTGGTTGCTAGTTGCACACTCATCAATATCTAAAGGGGACAAATCAAATATTTCATTTATTCAAACATATCTATCTAGCATGACATAATAAGTTGCATGACTGTTTGGATCTTAGTCCTGTACTTAAAAGACATGATAGTATCAATACCCCCAAAATAACGCATACAAAATACATTCAATACAAAATGAAAACATATACAAACATTAATCAAGGGATGACATTTAAATGAATAAAAACGTCACCAAAATAGCTAAAGCTATGTATATAATGCTGGTATGGTTAACAGATAGGTAATAGCAAAGCAACATATAGGTTTACCCCTATATTCATTAACTTTATAAACTCGTCTCAATATATCAACAGGTGTTATTATTGCTGTAGCTAGAACGAAAAGTGTTCATCCCCTTTTTCCTATTTTTCTTATAACATCAAGTCTTATCTGTTTTTGTGTAGTTTAATTGAAGGCTGCTAGCACATCAGGATTCACGTTTATGTTGTAGCCCTGCAATACCATATTCATCTTATTCATATATGAATTAAGCGTGTAATTTGATTCTTTTTCCATACGATGTCATGTATTGCATTGTATAAATTGTATCAAATGTAAATGAATCAAATGAAAATGTAATATTATTGCACTTGAATACGTATGTTTGAAAATATGATATAGCAATCAATACATTTATTATACAGTAGGCTTGCGGGTGCACCATGTGAGAGAGAGGGAGGATTGAGGAGTCCTGAAAAGGACTCTCGGTAATCTTTCTTGAGGGTTTGTATTCCTGAAAAGGACTGTTTGGTAAAGTCTTGAAAAAGACTGTTGGTTATCTTTCTTAGCTTATAGTTCTAAGGAGAACTATAGCGCTTGGAAAGGATGAGTGGCGGAAGTGGCTCGACGTTTCGAACAGGTTGACTATCCGTCATCAGGAGTGGAGAATAGCTGGCGTGCGTGAGCTTAAGTCACCGGGGTGCGGACGTCGGGGAAAAATACATGACCGTGCTGGCTTGAGACATCGGAGTGGACATGGATGATCGGCTCGTCCGTCTGGCTGTCACACGGTGCACCCGCAAGCCTACTGTATATCCACATCACCATGCAAGCCGACACTTACAAGCAGCATCTAATACATTTATCATCAATTATCTATTATCAATATCAAAATGCCTGTATTTCATACTGAACGGGCATCGAATAATATATTTATGTTAATACCACTGCTCCTACTACTACTGCTAGTTATGATAATTTTCGCGGAACCCGCATGACAATAGCATGTTAAGTGAGATAGTTGTAGTGAACACACACGCGCACGCTACTCAAAAATCATATGCGTGGGCATGTCACAACTATCTCTCTCAATACGCTATGTTCATGACATGTAATGGTACTATATGTTTACCTTTGCATGACTTTGTTTCGTTGACTGTATTATATCCATCAATGCAGCTACAAAAGTAATCCCCATCTGTATTTATACATGTTGAAGCTTCAGGGCAGTCATCAACTTCTCCCAAGCATTCGTCGAAATCTGCATAAACATAGCCATAAATTGTGTTTTTGAATTTAAAACACTTTGCAATGTAATGTCTGTAAACTTTTACATATATATAACGCTTCATGAAAAGCTGCCCGGGTCCACCTTTTAATCAAGACACAAAATACAATTTTACTCACATTTACATGATATTTGGAGACCATGGTAGAGTTATATAAAAAACTTTTTTGTGGATATACATGTCCTACTTCAGATACTTTTCATCACACAGCTATTGTAATTATGTTAGGATGATTTTAAGAAATTAGTCGCTATTGCATTTGAAATCAATAGGTTTATGTGGATACATAAAACATGAAGTAGGACATGTCCTAATTTTACTCACATTTACATGATATTTGGAGACCATGGTAGAGTTATATAAAAAACTTTTTTGTGGATATACATGTCCTACTTCAGATACTTTTCATCACACAGCTATTGTAATTATGTTAGGATGATTTTAAGAAATTAGTCGCTATTGCATTTGAAATCAATAGGTTTATGTGGATACATGTGGATACAGAAGCGAGAGCTATTTACATGCATGCGATATACCCTCCCATGCCATAAGTATTGCAACATGGGGATGTGTCGGCCTCTATGGAGTTGGCGATCTTGTTGTCGTAGATGGGAACATTGATAACGCCAAATATCGAGATATTCTGGACGCCCACTTGTTTCCATCCATTGCTAACATCTTTGGCAACGCGCAACACCCGTTCGTCTTCCAGGATGACAACGCACCGGCACACAGGGCAGCCAGGATGGACCAATGGTATGACGAAACTGGCGTCAACAGGGTGCAGTGGCCGGCGCAATCACCAGATGCTAACCCGATAGAGAATCTGTGGGATGACATCAAGAGAGCCAACACCAAAGACCGACCAACCACGAGGGAAGGTTTGGTCCGCTCTATCTTCAGGGCCTGGGGCAGCATCACCCAAGAAAGATTGCAAGGACTCTACGCGACGATGCCAAGAAGGATCCGCGCCATCATTAGAAGGCGAGGATATCCAACAAAATACTAGAGACTCGTGAATCTTACATGAAAAATGACTATTGATATATCAATAAAATGTGCCTGATAGTATGATAAAAAATGATGCACTACATATTCATTAAAACAGCACTCATTTTCATGTAATTATTTGTCTCCTGTGTAATGTGTGTGTCTATGTTGCAATACTTTTGGCACGGGAGGGTATATATAATATTACATAACTTATGTATACACATGTAATTCAAGAGATCTCACCTGAACAGGTTCCATTATCAAACTCGTAACCAGGGTCACATGTACAATTCGGAGAACCAGTATTGCTCATTGCAGCAGGCGAACAACCTGCGTTGTCTGTTTCCAAAACAAATATATATATATATGTTACAAAAAAGATAACAAAATTAGTTTCATCAGGATTTGAAAGAGGCATACATATATTTAAGCTAATAGACAGGAAGACTGAAAACTGATATTTTTCTGTGAATTTAAACAAGCGTATACACCATGACCATTAACATCAGTTAATGTTTGATATGCTTATGATAATGTAATGATGATTACATCTAAACGTATACTACTAATAATATTAATAACAGCAACAACAACAATCACAAGTCTTACTTCTCTCACTTAAGCATCATTTAATCCAACCTGTTCTCTAATTCTCAAGTTTAATGAAACTTTAATGAAACATGGCTCTGCAGGAGCCCTAGTTTTCGACGGTCCTCCAGCATTCATACCTATACATGCACGTGTATCCAGAGAGAGAGTAAATCCATCGTCGCAAGAACAATAGTATCCATAGAGGATGTTGTGGCAGGTCTGATCACAGTCGTTGGTCGTGTCGTTTTGGCATTCGTTGATATCTTAAATTCCGAAGGAGAAATCGTGATAAATGATGATAACAAAGTGTTCTAGTGTAGCCCATATCAAATGTATATTCATATATAATCCGTATGTGCTTCCAAAGAAGTTTTGAGGGTGGCTTAAGCTCTGGTAGCCGTAATTGCAATAGGTTCATCATACCTGGTACCCATGTAACACGTGGGTGAGAGTTGGAAATGTGGATGAATGTCTTGCAAAAAAATGTGAGTATATGTGAGGCATATGATCTAATTATTATTACCGTTTAAACAAAATGGGAGGGGGGAGGGAGCAATTTGTTTTTTTAAGTTGGTTCTCCGTATCAAAGTTAAAACAAAGCAATAATGATTTGGTATCACATACCATAGCATGTTTCCCCGTCACCCTGCAGGCCTGGCGGGCAGGCACCACACTGAAAGTCAGGCGTCACTCCAGCAGGGTTGTCCATACATAGTACCGCCTCGTAACATGGAGACTCTGCGCAGGCGTCGAATTCTACATCACAATGGTCACCTGACCACCCGATGGTACAATTGCACATGACAACCTGAATGTTTAAAAAATGTAAATAAATTTACACATTCCTACATTATATGCTCATCAAATCGTACACGTTATGTGGGCATTAAAAATAAATTATTAGTTACTTCTGTTTTTGAATACATTAATGAAACATAACATTATATGAGCTGCAGCGAACCAATTTGATTGGCCTCTTTGGGACTCTCCTTACAAGGCTTTACAATGACGTAAGTACAACAGTCTGTTGATACCTGAAATGGCAATTGATCGCAATTACAATTTCCTGTGACAACCTTAAATATTAATATATTTTGAAAACATGATCACTTAACCAACCCTTTCTACATTGCATGTGACAACCTGGGGTGATATTCTAAACACTGAGATATATTTCATGTCCATAAATCAATGTTAAATATCTAAATTTGGGACAAGATAGGCATTAACTGCACAAGTTCCAAGGTACTGTAGACTCCACGTCTCGATTTTTACTTGCACGTCCACCGTTTTATTGTAAATAATATACATCATACACTGTTCTGAATTACTTCATGCACTGTCACTATGCCAGCACGTTGCACGGACATCCCAGTTTAGCTGTATGATAGCTGCCATCGGGATTATCTCTACAAGTAAGTACAGCTGCGCATGCGTAAATTGAAAGAGGCGACGACCAATGAAAAGTGTTTGTTCCGTGTAATTTCAGTACGTTATGACAATTGACATCATTTCTCCTAATAAATATCACATTGATTTTAAAATAAGGCCCCTGAAAAAAGAACATGCAACTATATACATGCTCGCCTGAATAAACCGTCGGTACGAATGCGCTTGACATCCTGAAAATGCAACAATTATGCAAATTTATGATCGGATGATCCAGATGATCAACTGTGCGTACAATTTCATGTTACAACATCAAGTACTACACATGTAAAAACTTGATCACGTAACCAATCTTATGTTCAATTTGATGTATAAACATATATCAAGTAACTTGTATGTTAGGTCGGTCATTAATTCAACACTGTTTGTTTTAATTGGAGGTCATGTAAAACATGAAACAATATAATACCAAAGTGTCGTACTGGACAAGTTGTCAAGGTTAATGTTTCCAAACACTG
Organism: Strongylocentrotus droebachiensis; assembly: GCA_035222895.1. Lineage (NCBI taxonomy): Eukaryota > Metazoa > Echinodermata > Echinoidea > Camarodonta > Strongylocentrotidae > Strongylocentrotus > Strongylocentrotus droebachiensis. The sequence continues at coordinate 153,396 of JAVYIG010004305.1, read as the reverse complement.
TTTTTACCCTGTCCCAGCCCGTTGCTTGAAATATTTCGTGTTGAATCGCATACACAGGCTATGTTATGTAATCTGAACGACAAGCAAATATGTCATTAGGACTTTGAAATACCAATCAACTCACCGCGGATCCATTAGCGTTGAGATTCTCGCCTACGGCTAGAGTCTGGAAGTCACATACTCCCTCGTTCATGCATTCGCAGATCTTGACCTTAAAAGAGACCACCGATTGCGCACCTCGGTCATCACTGACCACGACTTCAATCCTTGATACATCCAGACTCGATGGTGTCCATTCAAGTAAGCCCTCTGAAAGGTAAGACAAGAAAGTTGTTAAATACAGCCAAACTGTAAAATAGAGCCATCTATACACAGCGTTTGGCCAACCCGGTTCGCGTTGGACACAACATGGCGACTACTGCTTTGTTGGGCAAGCACAAAACAAAATAATATACGCTATGTTTTGACCCAGTGAAACCAAGTTGGCCTAACTCTGTAAATAGATGGCTCTGCTGTAAAATCCCCTCTAGCGCCATCTCAGGTCAGCTGCTGCAGTGTGGTCCCGTAATTAGCTGCTTCCCTAGCTGCTCTGCTAATTATTACTTTCATTATTAAGTATCTGGTGCTACCTATACCTGGATGGTAACCCTTGGATCTCTTCTCCTGGCATAACTGATACGGGATGTGCAGGTGGACCAGTTCACTGGTATACGAAATGTGCAGTGGGTTCCTAACGTGCACAGGTAGTGACTATCCTATACACATGGCCCCCACTTAACATCCTATCCCAAAGACGGGACAAGGAAGAGGCATGTTAACACAAAAGACAGGATTCATTCATCCGCCTGGGTTGGAACCAACGATCTTTGGTTTGACCAGAAGATGCTTTACCGACTGAGCCAACTCGCCTCCTCTAATCGGTTATCGCATAGTAGGAATTTGCGTTGCACTGTCGGAAAGTTGACCATAACGTGGGACTGTGCAATATACAGTTTGCTAAGGCAGAAAGTTTCTTAGTTCATTATTGTTTAAAGGGCAATCCAACATTTGAAATAGATTCATAAAACAGAAAATAAGAGAAACGTAATAATTAGCTTATAAGAAAGTTAAGATCGTTAGAAATTGGAGCTCACTATACAATATGTAAATCTCACAGTAGGAAATGGAGAACTCTCCCGTTTATAGTGTACACACATATCATTATCTTTTTCTAAAGTTACTTATCCCTTTGGGCACTTATCAATTACATTATGGAAACCATTTATCATAGGTCCTCTTAAGAAAAGACCCCTATTAGTAGTAAATAAAAAAAAAATAAAAAAAATACATTTTAGTCTTTTGTTTGTTAAAACAATTGGCAGAAGGTTTTGGGGCATTACGTGACATGTTACAATAGGCCATGCTTGTAATGTGTGTAAATTCAATGCATATATCTTCGTGAAGTTCCTCATAGCATCTAATTTCATTGACTGGTTTTGGGTAACTATATACAATAGTCGAAATGCAAATTGTATACATTAACTGTTGTTAGTGCCTAGGTCACATTTGCCGTGGCGGCCGTGCGGTCTAAAATATCTACGGCCAATAGCAATTAAAGGACCGCCGCATCATTCCCACGGTCACATACAGTAGCGATAACATATGTTAGGGTAGCCGGACGGCGTATTTTGAATTTTTGGAGACACATCATCTGCGACTGCCGTACGGCCTTTGAAGTGATGACGCACGGTCGCCTTAGAAGGTCCTTGGGGCGTCCCTGCGGCGGCCGGAGCTTTTTGACAAATGCTACGGCAGACGCAAGGTAGCCGTCAGGTGCCCACACGGCGGCCGAAGGGGGACCATACGGCGACCTTGCAGACAGACTGATGCTACCGCTGCACGTATAACAAACGCAAGGCTACCGTACGGCGTGTCTAATCGCTACGGCATAACTAGAAATGTAAACAGTTAAACTCTGCGTTATTATTCCACAGCGACCCGTACAACCCTGAGGCCATCGCATATCTTCTGCGGCCGCCGCAAGTATCTCTTGTGTTTGGAGGGGTACGGCCGCCGTATCCTAGCCGTAGAGCAAATGTGACCTAGGCATTAGTAGCACAAACCATAATGTTTGTACTTCCAAGCTGCAACTAATGTATGAAAACCACATTATGGCTACTGAAATACAATTATTACAAATATTTTTTGTATTTACCAGAGCTGATAGCTACACCATCGGGAACAGAGTCGGCTAAAGTAAAATTGATTATATCGTTTGCATCAGGATCTTCAGCCGTTAACGTCAGCTGAACAGTTTCGTTAACCTCTACACAAAGTACTTTGTCCTGAAGAACATTGTTGGGATCAGTGATCATAGTTACGTTCGGCGGGAAATTGTCTGAGAAGAAAATAAGAAGATAACAAAAGAAGTGGACAATTCAATTTTTCATTTACTTCACCACCACGATCTCCCCGAAACCTGCTGCAAGCCGAAGATGGCATATTTTCCAAATTTCTACACCTTGCTAAACAAAAGTTTAAGCTGCACCTACCATCGATGCGTACAGATTTATGGATACATCCATCCCTTAAGCTTGCAGTAGGTTCGAAATGAAAGAAATCGCGATCGCGAAATAAATAATTCCATCCCGAATCTTGGCTCGGAGAACGTAAGATGCATGCACTCAGTTCAATTAAACAATTAAACTCCTACAAAATTATGAACGCTGTTTACATGAATTCTTATTTTAAAAGTGGCTACCCTATACTACTCTTCTTGTTTCTACTGTATGCGTTACCCTCTTTTAAAATTACCATAATTTATTTTGAATTATATAGGACGTATTTGTAATTTGAACTGCTGAATGTTTATTGACTTTTATACAAGACCCCCATTAAGAACAGTATTTTGAACGAATATGGTCAAAATAAAACTTAATCACATCGAATTATAATGATAATCTCATGGCTTTTTGTATTTCTTATTTTTGTTCTCTAATGCTATAATATGACGACAGGACGCATCATTTCTATTGTGACATATATCCCTCGGAATTAGTTAATGTCAATTCATATGGATTGTGGTGTGAAACTGTCCGATATGGAAAACATGGATGATACTATGGTGGAAGTGGTACAGGAAAGTTGATTGAGATGGATGGGTCATGTGTTGAGTAGGGGAGACGATGAACCTGTAAAAAGAGCGTGGGATCTGAAAGTGAATGGCATGAGAGAGATGGAAGACCGAGGATATCACGGACAAATGTGGTGAAGAAAGAAAGCAGTATTAACTCATAGCCTGCCATAAGGCTGCATGCACGCTATTGTTATAATGCTCGGTACACGCGAGCAAGCTACTGTTACTCTGATTCTTGCATGATTGCACGCATTCGTAATATCAAACTGTGCCTAGTGTTTTGCACGCGCTATTTGTAGTACCATCGCGTTAATCCGATTATCTCGTTATAAATTTGGCACTGGGGGGATTTGTGGCTTGGCACAATGGGGATTGTCCCTGTGGCAGGATAAGAGTTAAAGGTTGGTCTAAATGAAGAGGATGCTCGAGACAAGAAGAAGTGGAGGGAAGGATTGTCATCATGGCGCGAAAGTCAGTAACCATGATGATGAAGACCCCTACGCATCATGTCTGGTGCGCACGAGGCATCATTTTTCAGACGTAGCACTACTATGCCTTCTATGAAAGATGTTTTTATTTGCAACAAACTATTTGGAAATCATTTCCCTCATAACAAGGGTATTAAACATCCTGCTGATAACAGATCGATGTAATCATGCTAGTTGAGACTTTAGCTCAAAATGTATCGTATTCAATACCTGCTTGGCCTAGACTGATCCAATGCCGGTTATAGTTATAGTTACTGAGAGAGATTGCCGATCCTGAGAAACTTGTTCACATATGGCGCTGTAAACATTGCGGTTAACAGCGTTTCTGTGTACGACACACAGATGAGAAGGCGTAGGACGTTTGTTTCGTTGTTTTGTGAATCTACAAATTCGTATTTATTCCCTCTTGCCATTCATTATCTAGTACATACAAATAAAACCCTCCTTGGTATAAGACGCTGCGGTTTACCGCAGCAAATTCTGTGAACAAGACGAAAAGGGTAGCAAGGCTTAAATCGATACCTAGGTTTGCAAGGTTGTCATCAAATGTATTCCCGGCCTCCATAGTCAATGCTCCCAGTTCTGGGCTTACGGCAAGGTAGTCAAACAAGCACATTTCATCGTCACCGCACGCCTGCCTTGCAGCAGCTGTCCGCTCGGGGTCCTGAGCCATAAGTTCACTCAGGAAAATCGGTGTGTAGTTTGCCGGGTTGTAATAGGTCCAGTTCCTCTCGCCGTACTCGAAGAGGGACTCGGCCTCGCTGGCTTGCCCTGAAGTTAGCAATGAAGAAATAAGGCGATTGGAATAAGGTCATACAGCCTATTTGGGCAATATTTTAAGAGGTGATCACGGATAATTTGTAGAAGAACCCATAAGAATAATTTGACAAGAGGTGATAATATAATGATTTGAGAAAGATTGTGGAAATGACAAAAGGGATTAATCCTCATTTATTTGAATAGTTACCTCGCTTATTCACCGTGGAGTTCCTGCTCACTATTATAAGGAATAATGAAAGCAATCTGAGAATAGTTTCAGAAGTGGTAATCATATCAATACATTTGCTAGTAATAGTTACCTCACAAATGACTTTTGTAAACAAAATCGAAGTACTATAGCACGCATTTAAAAATGTTTTTTTATTTTGTACTACATAGAAAGAGAATAGTTTATAATATCTAATTCACCCAAGATATAATATTATTGAAATTCTACAATTGTTATCGTCTTTATTTAAAGGCACACTGTCCTTCTTGTAGCTACTTGCTTCCTCTATATAGAAAACTTCCCCAAACGGTGCCTACATGTTGGTCCCCCATGATCCTCTTTTTCTTATGTTAAATGAGAGCTGAGTTAATGAGATAGCCACCTGTCACAGTGACCTTGCTGGCTCACTGGGTGGTCTAATCCCTTCTTGCTGAAGTAGTAAAGCTTGCCTTTAACGTACCCCTGTATGAAAATGCTTCACATTACAGTATCTGTAATACGACACAGACCTATTCGAGTGAATACGCGAAGGACGTTAGATGTTAACAAAATCATGCGGTTAACCGCTCTATATCTGTACTAGGCTTAAGTAAGAGAATTTTGCAATCGTAACACAGTAAAGAAATTAAACCTACATGACTGTCCGAAGTCAAATATCTCCCTGTCAGTGAGGTTTGTGGTTAGCGAATCCTCAAGAGTGGTGCCATTTCGAAGCAGGAAATCATCTGAACTATCGCCATTCAAATTACCTGGATAAATGAAATGAAATTGAAAAATTTCCTAATATTTAATAAAATGTAATGCTTTCGTCTTTTTGAAGTGCCTCTTTTTTTAATTATTTCACCCACCTGTTACTAGAAAGCATCGTGAGCGGATGAGTTCATTATTACGTGTCCCCTAAAGGCCTAGTACTGTACGATGGACATCATTCTCAAAGGGCGGATGAAACAGTTTAAACATGCTACGTTTAATAACGGTTTGGGATCCAGCAATATACAATGTTTCTTGTCATCTAACTATATACAGTCATGTATAGAGTTAGACACACACGATGGCAAGAAACCGGAAGTAACTTCATTAGCCAAATGCATCACCTGTTCATTGAAATTTGAGAACAGTTTCTTTCCAAATTTATCTCATGACCAGGCGCGAAACGCATATGAGAATATTTATGTAAGCAAAAATTCAACAATTCTATAGGATGTCGGCATATTTTACAATTAGAAAATCGTCATGTTTTACTTGTCGATAAGTTTTTGAATTTTCAGTTGACTTTTCATGCTTGTCGGCAAATGGTTCCCCCCCCCCCCCACACACACACACACACGATTTGATATGGTGTGGCGACAGCTCTGTGTTAACGCTCTTGTTATTAGAGTACATGAATTGAATACTAACCTAGAAGACCTCTGCCAGGTCCATCTTCATCGTATTCCGGCGGTGCTTCGATGGTCACCAGAAGAATCCCGTTAGAAAAGGTCACGGTGAAAGACGTAGCAGGCGTGTCACCAACCTGAAAGTAAGCATTGACCTTGATTTCGTCCACAGTGGTTCCATTCTCACGCGTTAAAGAAAATGAAGAATCTGCGGAGGCAAAGCCGTCTTTGTCACGATGGAGAGAAAAAAGGAAGGAAAAATAATCAAAACATATTTAATGATTATAATAAGAAGGAATATGTAAAGCACCTGAGACATATTTGATTTATTAGACGCTACTTAAATCCAAAATATTTGTTTTAATTGTCATTCAGTAAAAATAAATAACTTCATGTCACTACTACTACTACTACTTAAAACAAAAATAACAATGATGATACTACTAAAAATATAAGTAGCGATAGAAGTTAAAGTATTAGCCATATGATACTACTACTACTACTACTACACTGTCGCTCATAAAGGTGGAATATTTTAGTTTTACCCCAATTTATGGAATTATTTTAAAAATTATTTAAAAATAATAGATCTAGATAATAGTATACATTCTCAGATTTTATTGAATAATACTTTGCCAATGTGTGTTATGCGGGACTGCTAAAGCATGTGTATGCTACTATGCTTATCAACTAGGGGACCTATGCCGTTAAGTCAGAAATGACAGTAATGAGGATTAATGCCCCACAAAAGGGCACTACTATAGCACATCGACACGGTTTTGATCATGGGGCCTCACAGTTACGAGGCCATTGTTTTGTCACTGAACCATGACTGTACGCAGCGGGGGCTAGGGTAGGGGGCAGTTTCCATAAATTAAAAAAAAACAGAAAATGCAATAAATTTTCAATAATTAATTGCATTTTACCCCGGTCCCCAACATAACAAAATCCTCTGGACGGCCATGCATTATGGCTCAAGGCATGGGCACACCGAAGATTTGTTTATGTTGGGAACCGGGGTAAAATGCAATAAATTATTGAAAATTAATTGCATTTTCTATGTTTTTTTTAATTTATGGAAACTGCCCCCTACCCTAGCCCCCGCTGCGTACAGTCATGGTTCAGTGACAAAGCAATAGCCTCGTAACTGTGAGGCCCCATGATCAAAACCGTGTCGATGTGCTATATTAGTGCCCTTTTGTGGGGCATTAATCCTCATTACCGTCATTTATGACTTAAGGGCATAGGTCCCCTAGTTGATAAGCATAGTAGCATACACATGCTTTAGCAGTCACGCAAAACACACATTGGCAAATTATTGTTCAATAAAATCTGAGAATGTATACTATTATCTAGATCTATTATTTTTAAATAATTTTTAAAATAATTCCATAAATTGGGATAAAACTAAAATATTCCACCTTTATGAGCGACAGTGTAATACTGCTGCTGCTACTTCTTTTTACTACTACTACTAATAATAATATTTGAAATAACAATGATAATATTAATAAGTACACTTATGTTACTCCAATAATGAATCCCTAAGTGCTTTACCGAGGCGAGGAAGGATTGAAGACCTTAAACATGCATGATAAAAGACTCGGCTGAAATAAAACAACAATATTTATGATCCCCCACGCCTATGGAATGGTAAGTAACACCATCCATCAATTATTTTGTTATATAAGATAGGGTGCAATACAACAAAACTGGGTTTTGCACCGCTCTTCCCTGAATAATCCTTATGGGTTTATTTTTTAGAGAGTAAGATTATACCTCCTTCTAACTCAGTCAAGTCAGTTATCTCTTCGGTTCTGTTAATGAGGATCCTCATGTCAGTTCTGTTGTCATTCAGGGAAAATTCCACCTGTTTTTTTTAAACATATAAAAGAGAACATAGTCAGCATGGCAACACGTATCACACACAACTTTACTAAATGATAATAAACGATAGAAAATGAAGTGTGTACTGTACTTTCCGATAGTTATGACAATTATTTATTACGAATTTCAAGCGATTTCAGGAGTGAATTATTACCAAAAACGTATGGAAATATCGTTGAATATACCAACAATAAGTTATTTGAATGTTTGATGGGCAAGAGCAAGTAAATGCAGGACAAAAATTACGTGTGCATTGGCAAGTGAAAAAAACCCGTCTAAAATACAAACAGACGGGAGTTCAATATATGGTTCCTTTGCCTAAGTTTTGGTCGGGTAATCTAAAGTTGCTTGTCATTTTGTTGAAGTTACAAGAATGACCTTCCATTGTTTAATTTAAACTGGTGGTCGATATGATTTGAAGTATCTTTCTCTTGTTTTCCGTTGCTGCCGTCACTAAAACTAAGCAACCTGGGGCAGCTATTCGACACGTACTTACGTGCAATGCACATGAATGTTACGTGAACTACGTGAACTATAGAAGTGGATCAAAATTACGTCCAAGAGTCTACGTACATCCGAACATTTGGAAGTATATATTTTGTTTATGATTGGCGATACCGGAAATTTGTTGTTTCCCTCTCATGGTCTGTATTTAAAGTTATTGGTGATAGCGATAATTCATTATCTCCTTTTCCCGATCTACAAGTAAATTTTCTACTGATTTATGTTTCAAATACATACTAAAAGAACCTGTCAATAAAGACCCGTCCTGTCTACAGAGACTGCAATTATTGTCTCCATTGATCTAGTTTCTGTATAATTATCAAGGTTCCACTGTTTTTTCTTTGAAAAACATACTAAAGGAACATGTCAATAAGGATCATCTGGCTACAAATACAATTGTTGTTGTTGCTTTCTAGCAGTCTTTAGAAACAGGTTTAGATATGACACAGTAACCCACAGCGTTTTGTCTAAAAGTTAAAATGAATGGCATTTGGGCGCACCAAAGGTCCTACGTGTACTAACTCAAGCTATGTGTTTCACGATACAGAAAACAAAGCGTCCGTACAACTCTGATCTTTACGCAATTATACAAGAAAGAAACAACAAAAAGCAACGCAATTTATACCGCTGCATATCTGAACAAGTGTTAACCGAGATTTACCACTGTGATGCCCTGCGTAGCAGCAAAACCGGTAAAGACAGTTCCTGTTTCGATGGGCTTGCTATTATTGAAGGCTTTGCCTGTCCTGGCCTGCAGAACGAATGTATCGTTGTTATTGTACTCCAACATAGTGTACTCCCCAAGACCATTGAAAGTATACATTCTTCCATCCAATGTGTTGATGTGGGGGTCGCCCCAGAACCATGCTGTAAACAAAAGATTGTCATCATCATTATCAGCATCATCACGATAATTATCATTGATGCCCAATACACATCCGATGTATTCACAGTCAATATCGACTGCACTCTTCGTTGAAATCTTTGACGATATTTCATCATGTTCATGGTGCGTTACAACCGCGGCAGTTGCTGGCGTGGTCATACAAATAACATATCGTGCTCAACAATATAACTAATAGTATACAAATGATGTATACCAATAAGTTTAAATATTCTATCTATAAACTATCTATCCGCACTTAAGTTGGGGCTGGTTATGCACCTATCGTACGAAGCCTGTCGGCTTCGTATGGAAAGTGCATAGACAACATTTACGAGAGCGTATAGATCCTGCATTGAAAGAATAAGAACATGCATCATTTGCTTTACAACGAAGTTCTCAATTCCTTAAATTGAGCTATTGAACCCTTGAGTTATCCTTAAGATCGCAACAACTCAATATTTATAATTTCATATTGCAGAGACTTCGTGAATTAAGGCCTACCATTCTTTGACAAGATGGCTAGCATGTTTCCAGATATGAAAATCACAAGGACAGAGAGCTCTATTCAGGATTCTGTTGTGCTCGGTATTTTGTTTTTTTTAACAGCTGTTTTCTCGCTATTTTTTCATCATTTATTGTTACTGTGGCATTCCATGATTTAGAACCGCAGTGTTTTCTACGAAAAATCTTCTGTTTTATGACCGTTTTGTAGCGGTTAACATTGATGAGTTTTGTGCATCGCTTGTTTATAACACATATAACGTCTGCATACAAAAATGACAATGATTTCCTTCCATTTTAGCAATTTTGCTCACCATGAAGCTTGCTTTGATACTAATAATTATTCTGAACATAAGGCATTTTGAAACAAAATAAAACGAGCTTACCGATTCGCGGAGGTCTATATCGTGAGCATGTCGAAGGAGGGCGTCTTTCCTCGTACAAATCACAGAAACCTCCATCAGCTACTTGGCAGCAGTGATACCTTGGGAGCACATCTTTTGCTGTATGAACAAAAAAGATAAATAATGATTAGAATTGCTTATTCCTTCCAACACATGTTGTTTCACGAATTGGCAACAAAAACATTTATCTTTCTGTTGCTACATTGTTCTAATATTACATAAAGTCTCTGAAAACATTATACATGGGTAGACAATTTGTCTCATTCTTGAACCCAGCTATCAATGTGTAACCAATTTAGGGTTTTAAGGATAACTGAATTCCTGGCATCGAATGCATGGTCATGCAACAACATTGATGCAGTATTTGCAGAAATGTTGCCCTTTTCTAGTAATTGCCCTATATACAAGGCTCTAAAGTTATGGAGCCAAACCAACTAGTAGTAGTAGCAGAAGCAATATTAGTAGTGGTAGTAGTAGTAGCAGTAATATAAGAAAGCATAGTAATAGGGGTATGGTAGTAATATAAATAGAAGTAGTAATAGTAATAGTAGTATTACCAGTAGTAGAAGTATATTATCGGTATTACTTGCAGTAGTACATGTAGTATTAGAAATTAGTAGTAGTGATAGTCGTAGGCGTAGTAGTAGTAGTAGTAGTAGAAGTAGTAGATGAAATAGTACAAGTAGTAGGAGTAGATGTAGCAGTAGTAGAGTAGTACCAATAGTAGTCGTATTATCTAGTAGTAGTAGTAGTAGAAGTAGTAGTAGTAGTACCCTTAGTAGGATTATAGGATCAGTATTAATTGCAGTCGTGGTAATAGTATTATAAAGTATTATTTGTAATAGTCATATGCGTATTAGTAGTAGTAGTAGCTGTAGTAGATGTAGCTGTAGTAGTTGTAAAGTAGCTAGTTGCCAGTATAGTAGTAGTAGTAGTAGTACTACATATAGTATTATAAATTAGTAGGTGTAATAGTAGTATTAGTAGTAGTAGAAGTAGTAGAAGTAGTACAAGTAGTAGGAGTAGATGTAGCAGTAGTAGAGTAGTACCAATAGTAGTCGTATTATCTAGTAGTAGTAGTAGAAGTAGTAGTAGTAGTACCCTTAGTAGGATTATAGGATCAGTATTAATTGCAGTAGTGGTAATAGTATTGTAAAGTATTATTAGTAATAGTCGTATGCGTATTAGTAGCAGTAGTAGCAGTAGTAGATGTAGGTGTAGTAGAGTAGTACCAGTATTAGTTGTATAGTAGCTAGTTGCTAGTATAGTAGTAGTAGTAGTAGTAGAACATATAGTATTATAAATTAGTAGTAGTAATAGTCGTAGGCGTAATAGTAGTAGTAGTAGTGGTAGTAGTAGAAGTAGTACAAGTAGTAGGAGTAGATGTAGCAGTAGTAGAGTAGTACCAATATTAGTCGTATTATCTAGTAGTAGTAGTAGTAGTAGTAGCAGTAGTAGATGTAGCTGCAGTAGAGTAGTACCAGTAGTAGTTATAGTAGCTAGTTGTTAGTATATTAGTAGTAGTTATAGTAGCTAGTTGTTAGTATAGTAGTAGTAGTAGAAGTAGTAGCAGCAGTAGTAGCAGTTGTAGTAGTAGTAGTAAAGTAGTAGTAGTAGGCTACCAGTAGTAGGCGTTTAGTATCAGTGTTAAACGTATGTACAAGGACAATTTTGTTAAAACCTGTGTGATACAATGCCGATTCATATACTGCTCTTGACATGGCTTATTTCTTTCTCTATATCTCTCTCTCTCTCTCTCTCTCGCCCTTTCCCTCTCCCCTCTCCTTCTCTTTTTTCCTTTCTCTCTTTTTTCTCTTCTTTTTACCAATTTCCTTGTATCTTTTCTCCTATTTTAATCTTTTTGGTGACATTTCAATGCCTTTTATTAAAGTGATTTGATGTTTTTCCGCTGTTAATTTCAAATATTACATTGTCGTTTTTTTTGTTATTATTATGTGCTTTGTACTACTTCTAATGCATATTATTCTCATATGTAAGTTTGATACTGTTTTTAACCTTTACTTGTTAGCTTTAGTGATATTCATTATCTATTTATCTGTGTACTACATTTTTATTCTGTTCAGGACAATGAAGTAAAACAGATTTTTAAAAAATCTACAATGCATATCTGATTCATGATTTCCTGATTAAATATATTTGAATAAAAATAAATACACACAATTAATTGCAGTAGTGTTAGTAGTATTAGACAGTAGTAATAGTCGTAGGCGTAGTAGTAGTATAGTAGTAGTAGTAGTAGAAGTAGCAGCGGCAGTGGTATTAGCGCTTGTAGCAGTTTAACCCTATTTAGCCCGGTGGGGGGGGGGGGGGCTTTAGAAGCCCCCCCTCAACATTTTTCGCGATAATTTTTTGTGACTTTTTTCTTTCGAGTCTTGCGCATCTTTTGAAAGAAATTTTTTGAAAATCTGACCTACCATTACAAAGTCACGTGTCCTTTTGTCTTTGCATGTCAGGCCGAAAATCACTCATTTTTGTGATTTGTGTACAAAACATATGGAAATCTCATTTTTCATATAAAGAGATAAAGCATTGGTTATTTGGTCTTGTTTATAGTTTAGGTGTTTAATTTGGGGTCAAAATAGTTGAATTATAGTTGGAAATGAAATAAAACAACAAAAACAATAAAATACATAAGTTAAAAAACAAAGAAATACATAATAAATTATCAAAACAATAGATAACATAATGAACAACCCTGGTTATTCAATTTTTTGTGTTGTATTATTATTCCAAATGGTCTAACAAATATATGTAGTGGAAAAGAATGCTTAAATATGAATAATGTCTGATTTATGGGCAAAAATGTGAATGTTATGACCTTATTTGCATAAATTACCATAAATATGCAAATGAGTAAACTTTTCAAAAAAATTGAAATTACCATAGTATTCTATACACTTCACTTGACATGTATGCAAATTTTCGCGGCGATCGGTCGTTCCACGGCCGAGATCATAGGGGGGGGGGGCTTTAGAAGCCCCCCCCCCCCCGGGCTATGCAGTTTCAAAATAGCCCGGGCTAAATAGGGTTAAATAGTAGTCATTCTTCTAATTCCATAAGCTACTATCACCACTAACATACCATGAGCAATATGGTCTAGATATGAAGTGGTAACTAAGGGTTTGTTTCATTGTACTTAAAAACTTGTTTTCCATTTTTTTTAATAATTTGTATAAGCTGGAAATGAATGAATCTACAACTACGAGTATTGTCTGAGCTACAACATATGCAGTGTATTTACGCTCTCTTTATTAATACCGCCTGATATTTGAACGAGGCGTTAAGGTAATTAAAAAAAAATCATATAAAATACAACTGTGTAATTCCTCCTTACCAAGCCACTGTTGATAGAAGGAGGTATACGCCTCATAATGAGAACTCCACCATGAGTCGACTATGTAGCCCCGTAGAAGCCCAGGGAAGAACGTACACCTGTATCCACCCCCGAAAAACAGCCATCGATGTTGTTGGCAGTATGGGAAGATGAAACCTTGATGAAGATAAAGTGTAGTTCGGATCATGCGATAATAATAATGATAATTAAAAAAACAATGATTAATAATAATAATGATAATAATATCAATACTTAAAATAACAATTATAATAAAAACATTATAATGTTATAGTGATACTATTTAAAACAATGATGACGACTTACAAATATAATTATATTAAAGGTACTACAAAGTTTTGGAAATTTGGTCGGATAGTGTTTCTTCACAAATTTGATTTATTTGGATGCCCCTGTGGATGTATTATAATAATAATAATAATAATAATAATTAACCGTTCTTGTATAGAGCATAACACATAGTAATAAAACATGTCCCTAAGCGCTCTAGAGAAAAAAACACAACATAATACAAAGACAAGATGTACTGGGTAACAGACAAAATGGATGAATTAAATGTTAAATAAGCATTAGAAAATTTAGCCCCTAAAACATTTCTGCTTTTGAAAAACTTGAATATAACAAATAACCGGTGCTCCCGGGAAATTTTGATAAATTTCAATTAGCCCCTATGGCCGTACAATGGTAGCTGCGACCATCAAAATCTAAGAATATGTAGATGTAATATATTTTCCAAACGGGAATAGCTAATCGGTCGATTTAAGTAAAAAAAAAAAAAAAGTTCTATAGCTTAATTAATATCATGACCTTGAGAGAGAGCTATACAACATAACAAGTTTATTATTTACAAATTCATAACTTTAGACTCGATTTCAACCGCGAAAACGATCACTGAATATTGTAGGATCGCATATGCTTCCAATATGTTAATTTGAACCAAATTCATGACCCCATACCAAAACTTTGGCCTTTAATATAGGTTTTCCCGGCCAATTTTGTAAAAGCAACAATCAATTTCTTCAACGTGCATTCATGTTCGAGCAAATTTTCTCCACTCGTTGTTCCCCTGTTTCATTTTTAAACCTGTTGCATTCAATTTCGTTTCGAGTCACCGAATTTTCTAAACATGCACATTCAAATTAAAGCTTGGTTCAGTCAATTTCGCCGATGTTGAGTGGGAGGTGAATTATATGGCCAATTGCGGTTTCATTTTCGTCTATGGGCAACCTCTTTCGCAATCGGGTCATTTAAATTAAAACTAGACCACATAATCATAGTATGAGGCTCGATGTTCATTCGGATATTCAGTATTTCATGTTCATTTATTTATTCTTTTTCTCTATGATCTTTTTTGACATGATTTCACATTATACAATATTCTTATTTGTCTGATATATTTATATTACAGTTTATGTTTCCTCTTTAAACAGTATATTAAGTGACAAATTAACATAAAATGAAAAGCAATGCGCAATTGTCACATATGTATGCCTAATCACGAAATTGAATGCACGAAGACATACCACCGTCTGTCCGGCGCGAATTTGAATGCTCTTTGCACGCTTTTCTAAATTGAATGCTCGTTTTACACGTCTCCGTGACAAGAGTATGAAATCACATGCTACTAGTACTAAATCAAATTTAATGACGTAATTAGCTTTTTGAATGTTGATCTACATAGTTATTCAATTTCGCACAAACTTGAATGAACATAACGTTAATTCGAATGCTAAGTTTACGAAGTTGAGTGGGAAACCTATAACAATAATAATAATAATAATGTAATCAGTATTAAAAAAGATATATAATAACAATAATGATGCCTGGTACCTAGCTTGAAAAAAGGATGGCTAAACCTAGCCGATGAAAATTTGTATTGAAAACATTGTATTCGTTAGCGATGTATCGGTGTAGTTTCACACAGCCTTACCACGCCGGTTTCAAAATGCTGTGTGCGAGTGACACAGGGAGAAGTCAAACTGCGCCTCTGAAAGAAAATGAAGAGTAAACTTGAGGATGTGTGCAAACTTACCAGCGAAAATACTATTCTGCACAGACAGCTCTGATTGGTCAAACAAATATCTGCAGGAACCATATCTACGATCAAATGCGGCCTGCCAAGCAGAACACGGACATGGAGGTGTAAATGAAATTCGTAATTCCAACGAGGGCCACAGGGTGGCTTTGTCTTCCGTGTACCAGTTAGAGCAGAACAGACCTGAGTTAACGAACGTGCTTGGGTTGTTGTCGAGTCTGTAAATCAGTATTCCCTGCAATTACAAAAGATAAATAAATTGGATATGTATACAGGCTCGTATGAGTCACACCTCTGTTAAATGCCCCTATTATAATCTGATAGGTACCACTTTTCCTTTGACACGTGCCCATTTTCATTTTAAACGATAGCCCCCTCCCATTCTCACAAATGCCCCTTTTCATCTTTGATAAATGCCCCTATTAAAATGTGATAGGTACCCCTTTTCATTTGTAATAAGATCCCCTTTCCCTTTTCACAATACCCCTTTTCGTTAATGACCAATGCCTCTATAAAAATCTGATAGATGCTCTTTTTCCTTTGACTAATGACCCTTTTCCATTCTCTTAAGTTACCCCCTAAAACCTTGGTGAGTGCCTCCTTTTTAAGTGTGAGAAGTGCCACATTTCCACTCTTTATTAATTGCCTGTTTTACTGAAACATGTCCTTTTCATCCCCTCCTGATAAATGTTCCCTTTTACCCTCCATAGCATGCGCCCCTAATTCAAAGCGACTTGGATTGTGCTTAAAACCGAACATGGTTTTGTTCTTCTCTTTACAACATGTCATTTTTTGCACTGCGATCTCACAATTTGTATAACCTTTTCTCGCTTGCTTGCAAATGAATACTCAGACCATCATACCGAGCTGGAATGTATTATGCTTGATCAGTATATTGTATATACCCTGGACCGACTGAAGGCCATTCAATATCATATAATTACTGTATATACCTGAGTCCCCGACTGTGATCCAATAGACTGGTCTGGTTTGTAGCTTTCGATAAGATCGGATTCTTGAAACCGGTTCACCCATGCATACCTAGAGTTGTAACCGATCCTAGCTGAAACTGCCTTGGATTGGGGATTCCAGCTGAAACTACCTTGCTCATAGAACATCAGTACGCCTGTTCTCGCTCCGTTAGTAAATACTATGGCCTGGTACGTCACCAACTGCAATGTCGAGTAAATGTATATTGAAAAGAATAAGCCAGATCGATAGAAACAGAGGGAGAGAAAGAGAGTAAAGGGGGGGGGGGCATAAATTTACAAATAGGCCATTGAGTCAGTAAATATCAAAAATCAATTTAAACGTATTTGACGCAATAACATAGAAGTGACAGGTGTAAGATAAAAGGTTGTTTCTGAAAAGAAGAGGAACTTCTTTGAACTTTTGATAACCTTTGTATGATCTTTGCACGAAATTCGTAACATTAAATTTGACTAATGATCGAATCATCATACCTCTTCCCCAGGAATTGAACCGGGAGGTTGAAAGTCCTTCCATGTAAACATCACAGCAGTGCTAAGCGTATCAATGACGTCATTGTTATCCGCGCCCCATGGACTTGCCTCTAATGTTCTCAGTCTGTTCCTCAGGGCTGAGAAAAATCCTGCATCGGTGCTGCTTTCGAACACCTTGAAAAACATGACAACTTACGTTATAAACAAACAGACTAGGTTTTTTCAATCACACTTTGCTCCACCTGAAAATAGATGTAATTTATGCCAATAAATGTTTATAAACAAGCTTTCTAAATATCGGACAATTATGCTGCCCCAGTAATGTTAAGACTTCGTACAGGATCTCCAATTTACTTGATTCAAAAACAAAAAAACTAATTAGGATCCGAAGCGGGAAGAAAAAATAAAACTCATCTCAATTCTGTTTCAATAATGTCATACATAAAATTGAATCAATTTGGCATTGTAGGTATCATTACCAATAGTTATTTGTTGGTACTCAACATTTTGTAATAATCAGCGATGTGCAGCTGTTTGAGACTAAAGCATTGTTCATGTTTTGGTGAAATTTCGAAATGACAAAAACCACTTAGCACATATAGTGTTGAAAAAGGGGTCGCAAGGTGTGCTTGCTTCGCCTCATCTACACGGTTGCTCGTTTGCCACACGTGAAATTTCGCATATGTAATGGCTTTGCAATTCCATAACGACATTGCATAATCTGTAAGCCTTTTGGTATGAATGTCCCATGAATGAAGAGAGATTATCTGTGTGGCACAAAGAGGTACCTGATAAGAGATAACTGATAATATAATATATACATACCTCATGATAAATACTCAGGCTGCATACATACCTGATAATATATACTCGAGATGCATACATACCTCATGATAATTATTCGTGTTGCATACATACCTAAATATATATAATCGTGCTGCATACATACCTCACGATATAGCTAGGCTGCATACATACCTCATGATATATACTCAGGCTGCATAAATCTATCTATCTAAGTATCTTCTCCCGGTTCGGAGGTTGATTGCAACATTTCTCCATTTCACTCTATCTTCTGCCATTCTGGTGCACTATTGCAGTTTTAGTCCACTCCAGTTCTTGATATTCTCTTTCCAGTTGATTATGGGTCTGCTCGTGCCGCATACATACCTCATGATAAATACTCGTGCCGCATACCTCATGAAAAATACTTGTGCTGCATAAATACCTCATTATAAATACTCGTGCCGCATACCTCATTATAAATACTCGTGCCGCATACCTCATGATAAATACTTGTGCTGCATAAATACCTCATTATAAATACTCGTGCCGCATACCTCATTATAAATACTTGTGCTGCATAAATACCTCATGATATATACTCGTGCCGCATACATACCTCATGATATATACTCTTGCCGCATACATACCTCATGATATATACTCGTGCCGCATACATACCTCATGATATATACTCGTGCCGCATACATACCTCATGATATATGCTCGTGCCGCATACATACCTCATGATATATACTCGGGCTGCATAAATACCTCAGGATATATACTCGTGCCGCATACATACCTCGTGATATATGCTCGTGCCGCATACATACCTCATGATATATGCTCGTGCCACATACATACCTCATGATATATACTCGGGCTGCATACATACCTCATGATATATACTCGGGCTGCATACATACGTCGTGATATATACTCGTGCCGCATACATACCTCGTGATATATGCTCGTGCCGCATACATACCTCATGATATATGCTCGTGCCACATACATACCTCATGATATATACTCGGGCTGCATACATACCTCATGATATATACTCGGGCCACATACATACCTCATGATATATGCTCGTGCCGCATACATACCTCATGATATATGCTCGTGCCACATACATACCTCATGATATATACTCGGGCTGCATACATACCTCATGATATATGCTCGTGCCGCATACATACCTCATGATATATGCTCGTGCTGCATAAATACGTCGTGATATATACTCGTGCTGCATACATACATCATGATATATACTCGGGCCACATACTTACCTCATGATATATGCTCGTGCCGCATACATACCTCATGATATATGCTCGTGCCACATACATACCTCATGATATATACTCGGGCTGCATACATACCTCATGATATATACTCGTGCCGCATACCTCATGATAAATACTTGTGCTGCATAAATACGTCGTGATATATGCTCGTGCTGCATAAATACCTCATGATATATACTCGGGCTGCATACATACGTCGTGATATATGCTCGTGCCGCATAAATACCTCAGGATATATACTCGTGCCGCATACCTCATGATAAATACTCGTGCTGCATAAATACCTCATGATATATACTCGGGCTGCATACATACGTCGTGATATATGCTCGTGCCGCATAAATACCTCAGGATATATACTCGGGCTGCATAAATACCTCAGGATAAATACTCGTGCCGCATACCTCATGATAAATACTCGTGCTGCATAAATACGTCGTGATATATACTCGGGCTGCATAAATACCTCAGGATATATACTCGTGCCGCATACATACCTCATGATAAATACCCGTGCTGCATAAATACGTCGTGATATATACTCGGGCTGCATACGTACCTCATGATATATGGTCGTGCCACATACATACCTCATGATAAATACTCGTGCTGCATACATACCTCATGATATATACTCGTGCCGCATACATACCTCATGATATATATACTCTGGCCGCATACATACCTCATGAAATATACTCGGGCTGCATACATACCTCGTGATATATGCTCGGGCTGCCGATATAAGCGTCAACAGGTGCCCCAAACACGGCAATAGCAGGATCCGATACGTATTGATCTATTATATCGAATCTTGAAGGATTTGTGAATTGAGTGAGTATCATTCTTGTAGGACGTTGCTTAGAAAACTGGATAACTCCTGTTGTTGTGGCCTGAAATTATCAAAAGAAAAAAAAATGAAAAAGATATTGCATTTCAGATATTGCATTTCATATATTGTAAATTGGATGTTAGTTAATAAATTGAATTTGAATGATTAGAAGACAGAATTATTTGTAGTAGCCTCTCCTCACAGTTTACGCAATCTACCAGATCTTAAGTTAAAAGTTGGTGATGTATTCATAAGCCCTTCAATCACTGTTAAGAATTTAGGTGTACTCTTGGATAGAGAAATGTCAATGTCAGATCGCGTCTCTCAAATATGTACTACTGCAACTTTTAATTTAAGGAACATTTCTTGAATAAGAAGATACATTAATCAATCCGCCTGAAACAATGTAATTTGTTCTCTAGTTCTGTCTCGTTTAGATTACTGCAATGGCCTTCTTTCCACTATCCCTGTTACTCAATTAGATCGTATCCAACGACTTCAAAATTATGCAGCCCGGCTTATTTATCAGGTTACGAGATCTCACTCCCCTAAACCACTCCTTGACTTTTTTCATTGGCTTCCTGTGAGACATTGTATCGTTTTTAAATTACTTGTTTTAGTCTATACATCCCTTAAAGTTGATACTCTAAGACAATCCCAAATACTGAGATAATTACACAAATAGAAAGCTTTTAACCCCCATAATAACACCAAATGGTGTCCACCCGACAAAACAAGTTTAGAATAATGAATTTATTCGAGTAAACTCTACCAAAATATCTAAGTCTGAAACCCGGAAGTGCACGTAGAGTCGGGCCTCTATCCGTGACGTCACGAACGGGAGTCATGGGCTCAGTGAGAGTGAATGGCAGTGATATCCCTACGTAAATGCTATCCTGTCAGAGCTTAGATTTGTTGTTGTTAAGGAGTATATTTGATGGATTTTCTGTTTTCATTTGAATGAAGAATAACGAAGCAACATTTTCCAGTCGCTGATTTCTTTTTATATCCTCATATTCACCTATCTGGTAGAGATTTAAGACGAGTTTACTGCTTAGGAATTAAAGTTAAATCGTGCACTTATGAATAGGCGGATGCATTATATTGTCATCAGATGTACATGAGCAGTTTTGTAAAACGAATATAGGTCTAGAACTATATGATAGTACTTATCATAGATGTGTGTGACTGCCTCAAAAAAGAATACAGTACCAGTTAAACATTTTATGTTGTAAAATATCAAACTTGAACGAGATCATGCAAGCGCGCTTCCTCTATAATATTTTGGCGAGTGATGCGGCTCTTGCATGAACGTTCGTGGAGCGAGCAGAATCGGGAGGTAAGACCAAGCCGCTGCTCTAGGCGCTGCTTGTTTGTGATGGAACGTACGTGCGCCAGTTATATGTTTATCGGCAATTGCAAGAGAATGAAAGCGACGTTGCCAGCTAAGAAAAACAACTAACAAAGACTTGCTCCTGACTACCGGTGTCAGAATTGGTAGATGAAGGATGTTCAGGGCAAAGGAAGACGAAAGACATGGGAAAAAGGAAGAAGAAACCATCGGGAAATCGCTGTAGTGTATGGTAATGAACTGTGCATGGGTAGACAGCTACTGTTCACTCCGTGCCTGGGCCGATTTCAACACCAAAACAAAAATTACATGGTGACAATATCGACTAATAGCACATCGTTGGCATGTATATGTCATAATTTTTAAAAGGGGAATTGATATTAATACTATGAAGTACTAGGGGAAGGTAAAGAATTGTACATAGAATTATGATTTATTAGACTTTTCAGCCTTTGAAACAAAAATATGCAGAAAATCGTATCACTCTGCACATGTTTGCTATGGAACATCCGGGTACGTGAATATACTCTCTCCCGGACGTGAGGTCATAAATAGTAGACCAGCGTCGTGACTGATTTTCTATGCCAAGAGAGGCGGATATTTTAGACATTTCAATTGAGGATTTCGAGTAGACAGATTTTTTTTGTGATATACTAAGTAATTGAAAAACTTAAAAATAACATATACTTGCCGTAGGTAACAAATTAAGGGACATTTTTTTGCTTAGAGTATCAACTTTAATAAACAGGCCCCTTAATACCTACATGATTGTTTGACCCTATACACCCCTCGCAGGCATCTACGAGCCTTCAGTGACCTACTCCGTCTTACATACAACATCACACGGAAACTAGCTGGAGATAGGACTTTCACTATAACTGCATTTACATATTGGAATAGACTATCTTTAATACTCAGGCAATCACCATCTGTCTCTTCATTTAAAAAGGGACTTAACAAATATCTCTTTTGTAATCCAGATGTTTAGGATTCTGTACGTTTTCATTCTCATTTTTGATGTAGGATTCTTCTTGTTCTAAGCGCTTTGGGCCGCTCTGGGAAAAGCGCAGTATATAAATAATAATAATAATAATAACAATAATAATGTAATGGTCGGTACTACACAATCAAATAATATAGCAGCAAATACAGTACATACTGAAGCTTTACGTCTTGCATTCATTTGAGTAGAACACAAAAATGAACACAAAACAGAAGTCGGACAATATCAGGGAAGCTTAATTAACGGCAATATAGGCTTTCAATTATGCACCTAGGTAGCCAAAGCTGCCTTTATAACTTTGGCAGTGATTATTCTAAAATACACAAAGCTCGGCTTCTCAATATCTAAAAAAAAAAATGTGTGGATATTTTGGGATAATTTGTTGATACATGAGATCTCCGAGCTGTCTATAACCCTTAATAATTATCCAAGTTCAGCAATGATTCTGAGTTATACGTTAACTTTGAAAACAACCAGCGAATACAAGAAAAAAAGAAGAACAATATATAATTCACCTATATCTACCATCCCAAATTATAATAATCTCTTAACCTCTTATGTCCACTCCAAATTGTATTAAGTTAATCCAAAACGATAATTCTTTTTGCCCAATTGATCGTGATCCCGGCAGCCACTGAGCAGCGCCAGATCGACGTTGCTCTATTCCTTATTATTGAACGCCAAACAAGGTAGCATCAACTCCTATCTTTTAACGTCTTTTTGTATGACGCGGCCGGGGTTCGAACCCACGACCTCCCGGTTGTGAGGAGGACGCTCTACTAACTGAGCCAACACTCCGAATGAATTGAAAAAGGAAATAAGGAGCCAATCTATGGAAAAATTAATGAAGTGGCCCACATGATGATCGATTTCACAATTTCCTTAAGCACAACAAAAAAATTAAAACTTTTTTACTCTACCTTTTTACGTAGTTATACTATTGCTTTGTCAGAAACAGATCAACAACTCAAATGGGAAAATTATCTCTCACTATAATTATCAGTCGACGAAATATGGAGGTCTCGTTTTAATATATAACAAATTTAGACATTTTCAATTCAAATGTATTCATAAGAAAATTGCTACGAATTCCTTCTTGTATAAAATCGGAAATTTTGATCAAAATATAAATGTTGTAATCAAAATGAACAAACAATAATTCATTTATTTTTTGAATGCCTTTTTGTCTCAAGATTCTGGAATGATCTGTACAGTTGGCTTGATTTATAAAAAGATGTGACTCATTAGATTATCACGTATAGAAATTTACTTTGGAACATTAGTAGGATAATACTTGTATCTGGTAAACATTATATTATATGGAAAATATGTTATCTTTTTATGTAAATGTCAAGACATCGTTCCTTTATTTAAATCCTTCCAATTTTCTGGAATACAATTAGAAAAAACAGAACGCATACTATCTGTTAAACTCAACCGTCTTGAATTCCATAAGAAAAAATGGAATAGTATCTGTATAGCATAATTGAAATCTTACTCAATGTTATTTTAGGAGATTTTCTATTTCATTCAATCATGTCTCTGTATCATTGAAGTAAAAAAAAAGGTATTTATTTTGAGATTATCTTTTGTGACAATGTGAATTGCAAATAAAACTAATCCAAACAAAACAACAACAACAAAACAGAAGAAGAAAAAGAACTACAAAATCGGAGGTATTATTTCAAGGAAGAATCTATTTCGAGACAATTTATGCTCAAGTCAAAGGATAGGAATTCATTAGTGTTCCATATCCAATAGTAATCAATATTATTCTATTCATGTGATTTTAGTTTATTTATGCTAATCATTATCACCAACGACCCCCAAATTACTATACTTTTTGTCTAGACAATGCAAGTACGTGTAAAAATGCCATACATGCTCAATCTCGTTTCGATAGACACGCTGAAACCTTGATATTCATGATTAAATCAATATTCTCTTGACATCTCCTATTCACTCACATAATAACTTTTTTAAATATCTCTTTTTCGAATCCTATTATATGTACAGACACAGCGATCAACATAACGTATTTACATACCAAGTAAAGACTCGTTCATATATGGTGAGGTAAACCCGTGCAAAAGAAATTGCCGCGTAACAAAAAAACTGTAACCTGTAAAAGAATGACAACAATGGTCATGAAGGACTTTATTTAGCCATGAGTCAGACTTCACATAAGTTTAAAGCGCGGGTCACGCTTTACATGCGTCATTACAACCGCTTCATATTTGAATGAGGCTTGATTGAAGAGGAATGAGAAGTTGAGCTTACCGTCAGGAAGGAGTACAATGAATTCTCGCCTATAGGTATTCCAGTTTCTATTTCCACAGTCATAAAATCGAGTGCAGCTGTCTCGAAAGTTGTTTGCTGGGTAGAATCTCTATATGGGAAATAGAGTTCTGGTGGAGGAGTAGTTGGTGTGGTTCCTGGTATTTTTCCTGAGGGATAAAAATAAATGTTATACTCAATACTAAATACCTATACACATTTATTCAAGATTTATGTGCATATTTTGTACATGGTTATCAATTGCTGTTTGGCATTTGTGTTGTTCCAGGTGTTGTAGTTGTTGTACTTCCAGGTGTTGTTTCAGGTGTTGATCCTAAAGTTGTTCCCGAAGGAAAAAAATAAATGTAATATGTATTAATACAGAACTAAATACCTTTATTCAAAATGTCTGCGCTTACTTTAATTGATTAGCAGTTGCTGTGTGTCTTTGGGAATGACATATATTAAGTGTGACACATTCTCAAAACTGCTTCTCTCTCTCTCTCTCTAAGTGCCATATCGTTTGACTTTGGCGATCATGCTGTTCCACACCCCTCGGCTCCTAGCCTTCTGTATTAGTACCACTCCCAGTTCTTTCACTCCTCTCTCTTCCAACAATTTATGCAGACTGTCCATCCAAAGTATCCTCCTTCTTCCCCTACTCCTTCTTCCCACAATTTTCCCTGTCAAAGCAAGATTCTCTAGGCCTTCTTTACGTGTAATATGACCCATGAACTTCAACTGCCTAATCAACATTTCACGTATCATTTTCCTTTGCACTCCAGCTCGTGTAGGAACTTCCTCATCATTCTTCTTAAAAACCACATTTTGCAACTTTCCAAACGCTTTTTAGTATCAGAGGCTAAGGTCCATGTTTTACTACCATACATAAGTACTGGGTAGATTCAACAATTCAATACTCTTATTCTGGTCCCCATACTCATTGTTCGATTTGTCAGAATTTTTCCTAACTTTGAAAATGCAGATTTAGCGAGAGCTATCCTTCTCTTGATCTGGCATCCTCGGTATTCACGCTGCCGAGGTAGTTAAATGAGGAGACTTGTTTAATAATCTGTTCTTAAGGGGAAAAATAAAAAGTTATATGGATTGATATAGAACTAAATACCTATACTCCAGATAAGTGCGCTTAGTTCACTTGATTATCAGTTGCTTTTTGGCTTCGGAAATGAGAAATGTTTAAAATTCTTACAAAGGCCCAATGACATTCAGAGAACCCAACTCCTTTAAAAAACAGTAGTGTGTCTCTCTTCAAACCCCAAACAAAATTTGACCTTACCTGGTGTAGTGCCTGGTGTAGTACCTGGTGTTGTTCCAGGTGTTGTTCCAGGTGTTGTTCCTGACGGAAAACATCAAAAGTTGTATGTATTGATATAAAACTAAATACCTATACTCCAGATATGTGCGCTTAGTTTAATTGATTATCAGTTGCTGTTTGGCTTTGGCAATGACAAATGTTCAAACTTCTTACAAAGGCATTGGCCACATGACATTCAGAGAACCCAACTCCTTTAAAGCACAGTAGTATGTCTTTCTTCAAACCCCAAACAAAATTTGACCTTACCTGGTGTAGTGCCTGGTGTAGTACCTGGTGTTGTGCCTGGTGTTGTTCCAGGTGTTGTAGCTGGCGTTGTCACAGGCGTTGTTCCAGGTGTTGTTCCGGCTGTCGTTCCTGGCGTTGTTGAAGGTGTTGTAGCTGGAGTGGTTCCTGGTGTTGTTCCTGGAGTTGTTCCTAAGGGGAAAAATAAAAAGTTATATGTATTGATATAGAACTAAATACCTATACTCCAGATAAGTGCGCTTAGTTCACTTGATTATCAGTTGCTGTTTGGCTTTGGAAATGACAAATGTTTAAACTTCTTACAAAGGCATTGGCCAACTGACATTCAGAGAACCCAACTCCTTTAACCCTAATAAGGCCGGGGGGGGGGGGGGGGCCATTATGGCCCCCCCCCCCCCTCCACAATTTTTCTGATTGTTCGAGAACGCATATGGATGGCGCCTCGCCGCTCGCTGACTTTTTTCTTAAGAGTCTTGCGCATCTTTAAAAAAAAATAAAAAAATAAATCGGACCTATAGTTACAAGGTCACGTGACCTTTTGTCTTTGCATGTCAGCCCGAAAATCGCTCATTTTTGTGATTTGTGTACAAAACATATGGAAATGTCATTTTTCCTAAAAATAGATCAAACATTGGTTATTGGGTCTTGTTTAAAGTTTAGGTGGTTGTTTTGGGAGTCAAAATAGTTGAATTGTAGGAAGAAATGAAAAAAAACAAAAAACAATAACATACATAAGTTAAAAAAACAATGAAATACATAAGAAATTATAAAAACAAGAGATAACATAAGGAATAAGCTGGCTCTTCCGAATTTTTTTGTCGTATTATTGTTCCAAATGGTCTAATGAATATATGTAGTGAAAACGAATGCTTAAATATGAATAATATATGATTTATGGGTAAAAATGTGATTTTATGACGTTATTTGCATAAATTACCATAAATATGCAAATGAGGGATTTTTTCCAAAAAATTGAAATTATCATATTGTTCTATACACTTCACTTGACATGCGTGCAAATTTTCGCGGAGATCGGCCGTTTCACGGCCGAGATCTTAGGGGGGGGGGGCATAATGGCCCCCCCCCCCCCCCGGCCGTAGTAAGACTTCAAATAGCCCGGCCTTATTAGGGTTAACGCACAGTAGTATGTCTCTCTTTAAACCCCAAACAAAATTTGACCTTACCTGCTGTGGTGCCTGGTGTAGTACCTGGTGTTGTGCCTGGTGTTGTTCCAGGTGTTGTTCCGGGAGTTGTTCCTGAGGGAAAACATCAAAAGTTATATGTATTGATATAGAACTAAATACCTGTACTCCAGATATGTGCGCTTAGTTTAATTGATTATCAGTTGCTGTTTGGCTTTGGAAATGAGAAATGTTTAAACTTCTTACAAAGGCACTGGCCAAATGACATTCAGAGAACCCAACTCCTTTAAAGTACAGTAGTGTGTCTCTCTTCAAACCCCAAACAAAATTTGACCTTACCTGCTGTGGTGCCTGGTGTAGTACCTGGTGTGGTGCCTGATGTTGTTCCATGTGTTGTTCCAGGTGTTGTTCCAGGTGTTGTAGCTGGCGTTGTCACAGGCGTTGTTCCAGGTGTTGTTCCGGCTGTCATTCCTGGCGTTGTTGCAGGTGTTGTAGCTGGAGTGGTTCCTGGTGTTGTTCCTGGAGTTGTTCCTAAGGGGAAAAATAAAAAAGTTATATGTATTGATATAGAACTTAATACCTATACTCCAGATAAGTGCGCTTAGTTCACTTGATTATCAGTTGCTGTTTAGCTTTGGAAATGACAAATGTTTAAACTTCTTACAAAGGCACTGGCCAAATGACATTCAGAGAACCCAACTCCTTTAACACACAGTAGTATGTCTCTCTTTAAACCCCAAACAAAATTTGACCTTACCTGCTGTGGTGCCTGGTGTAGTACCTGGTGTTGTGCCTGGTGTTGTTCCAGGTGTGGTTCCGGGAGTTGTTCCTGAGGGAAAATATCAAAAGTTATATGTATTGATATAGAACTAAATACCTGTACTCCAGATATGTGCGCTTAGTTTAATTGATTATCAGTTGCTGTTTGGCTTTGGAAATGAGAAATTGTTAAACTTCTTACAAAGGCACAGGCCAAATGACATTCAGAGAACCCAACTCCTTTAAAGCACAGTAGTATGTCTCTCTTTAAACCCCAAACAAAATTTGACCTTACCTGCTGTGGTGCCTGGTGTAGTACCTGGTGTTGTGCCTGGTGTTGTTCCAGGAGTTGTTCCTGAGGGAAAACATCAAAAGTTATATGTATTGATATAGAACTAAATACCTGTACTCCAGATATGTGCGCTTAGTTTAATTGATTATCAGTTGCTGTTTGGCTTTGGAAATGAGTAATGTTTAAACTTCTTACAAAGGCACTGGCCAAATGACATTCAGAGAACCCAACTCCTTTAAAGTACAGTAGTGTGTTTTTTTTCAAACCCCAAATAAAATTTGACCTTACCTGCTGTGGTGCCTGGTGTAGTACCTGGTGTTGTGCCTGGTGTTTCAGGTGTTGTTCCGGGAGTTGTTTCTGAGGGAAAACATCAAAAGTTATATGTATTGATATGGAACTAAATACCTATACTCCAGATATGTGCGCTTAGTTTAATTGATTATCAGTTGCTGTTTGGCTTTGGAATTGACAAATAATCACACTTCTTACAAAGGCACTGGCCAAATGACATTCAGAGAACCCAACTCCTTTAAAGTACAGTAGTGTGTCTCTCTTTAAACCCCAAACAAAATTTGACCTTACCTGCTGTGGTGCCTGGTGTAGTACCTGGTGTTGTGCCTGGTGTTGTTCCAGTTGTTGTTCCGGGAGTTGTTCCTGAGGGAAAACATCAAAAGTTATATGTTTTGATATAGAACTAAATACCTATACTCCAGATAAGTGCGCTTAATAGTTCACTTGATTATCAGTTGCTGTTTGGCTTTGGAAATGACAAATGTTTAAACTTCTTACAAAGGCACTGGCCAAATGACATTCAGAGATTCCAACTCCTTTAAAGCACAGTAGCATGTTTTTCTTTAAACCCCAAACAAAATTTGACCTTACCTGCTGTGGTGCCTGGTGTAGTACCTGGTGTTGTGCCTGGTGATGTTCCAGGTGTTGTTCCGGGAGTTGTTCCTGAGGGAAAACATCAAAAGTTATTATGTATTGATATAGAACTAAATACCTATACTCCAGATATGTGCGCTTAGTTTAATTGATTATCAGTTGCTGTTTGGCTTTGGAATTGACAAATAATCACACTTCTTACAAAGGCACTGGCCAAATGACATTCAGAGAACCCAACTCCTTTAAAGTACAGTAGTGTGTCTCTCTTTAAACCCCAAACAAAATTTGACCTTACCTGCTGTGGTGCCTGGTGTAGTACCTGGTGTGGTGCCTGGTGTTGTTCCAGGTGTTGTTCCAGGTGTTGTAGCCGGCGTTGTCACAGGCGTTGTTCCAGGTGTTGTTCCGGCTGTCGTTCCTGGCGTTGTTGCAGGTGTTGTAGCTGGAGTGGTTCCTGGTGTTGTTCCAGGTGTTGTTCCAGGTGTTGTAGACGGCGTTGTCACAGGCGTTGTTTCAGGTGTTGTTCCGGCTGTCGTTCCTGGCGTTGTTGCAGGTGTTGTAGCTGGAGTGGTTCCTGGTGTTGTTCCTGGAGTTGTTCCTGAGGGAAAACATCAAAAGTTATATGTATTGATATGGAACTAAATACCTATACTCCAGATATGTGCGCTTAGTTTAATTGATTATCAGTTGCTGTTTGGCTTTGGAATTGACAAATAATCACACTTCTTACAAAGGCACTGGCCAAATGACATTCAGAGAACCCAACTCCTTTAAAGTACAGTAGTGTGTCTCTCTTTAAACCCCAAACAAAATTTGACCTTACCTGCTGTGGTGCCTGGTGTAGTACCTGGTGTGGTGCCTGGTGTTGTTCCAGGTGTTGTTCCAGGTGTTGTAGCCGGCGTTGTCACAGGCGTTGTTCCAGGTGTTGTTCCGGCTGTCGTTCCTGGCGTTGTTGCAGGTGTTGTAGCTGGAGTGGTTCCTGGTGTTGTTCCAGGTGTTGTTCCAGGTGTTGTAGACGGCGTTGTCACAGGCGTTGTTCCAGGTGTTGTTCCGGCTGTCGTTCCTGGCGTTGTTGCAGGTGTTGTAGCTGGAGTGGTTCCTGGTGTTGTTCCTGGAGTTGTTCCTGAGGGAAAACATCAAAAGTTATATGTATTGATATAGAACTAAATACCTGTACTCCAGATATGTGCGCTTGGTTTAATTGATTATCAGTTGCTGTTTGGCTTTGGAAATGAGAAATGTTTAAACTTCTTACAAAGGCACTGGCCAAATGACATTCAGAGAACCCAACTCCTTTAAAGTACAGTAGTGTGTCTCTCTTCAAACCCCAAATAAAATTTGACCTTACCTGATGTGGTGCCTGGTGTAGTACCTGGTGTTGTGCCTGGTGTTGTTCCAGGAGTTGTTCCTGAGGGAAAACATCAAAAGTTATATGTATTGATATAGAACTAAATACCTGTACTCCAGATATGTGCGCTTAGTTTAATTGATTATCAGTTGCTGTTTGGCTTTGGAAATGAGTAATGTTTAAACTTCTTACAAAGGCACTGGCCAAATGACATTCAGAGAACCCAACTCCTTTAAAGTACAGTAGTGTGTTTTTTTTCAAACCCCAAATAAAATTTGACCTTACCTGCTGTGGTGCCTGGTGTAGTACCTGGTGTTGTGCCTGGTGTTGTTCCAGGTGTTGTTCCGGGAGTTGTTTCTTAGGGAAAACATCAAAAGTTATATGTATTGATATGGAACTAAATACCTATACTCCAGATATGTGCGCTTAGTTTAATTGATTATCAGTTGCTGTTTGGCTTTGGAATTGACAAATAATCACACTTCTTACAAAGGCACTGGCCAAATGACATTCAGAGAACCCAACTCCTTTAAAGTACAGTAGTGTGTCTCTCTTTAAACCCCAAACAAAATTTGACCTTACCTGCTGTGGTGCCTGGTGTAGTACCTGGTGTGGTGCCTGATGTTGTTCCAGGTGTTGTTCCGGGAGTTGTTCCTGAGGGAAAACATCAAAAGTTATATGTTTTGATATAGAACTAAATACCTATACTCCAGATAAGTGCGCTTAATAGTTCACTTGATTATCAGTTGCTGTTTGGCTTTGGAAATGACAAATGTTTAAACTTCTTACAAAGGCACTGGCCAAATGACATTCAGAGATTCCAACTCCTTTAAAGCACAGTAGCATGTTTTTCTTTAAACCCCAAACAAAATTTGACCTTACCTGCTGTGGTGCCTGGTGTAGTACCTGGTGTTGTGCCTGGTGATGTTCCAGGTGTTGTTCCGGGAGTTGTTCCTGAGGGAAAACATCAAAAGTTATTATGTATTGATATAGAACTAAATACCTATACTCCAGATATGTGCGCTTAGTTTAATTGATTATCAGTTGCTGTTTGGCTTTGGAATTGACAAATAATCACACTTCTTACAAAGGCACTGGCCAAATGACATTCAGAGAACCCAACTCCTTTAAAGTACAGTATGTCTCTCTTTAAACCCCAAACAAAATTTGACCTTACCTGCTGTGGTGCCTGGTGTAGTACCTGGTGTGGTGCCTGGTGTTGTTCCAGGTGTTGTTCCAGGTGTTGTAGCCGGCGTTGTCACAGGCGTTGTTCCAGGTGTTGTTCCGGCTGTCGTTCCTGGCGTTGTTGCAGGTGTTGTAGCTGGAGTGGTTCCTGGTGTTGTTCCAGGTGTTGTTCCAGGTGTTGTAGACGGCGTTGTCACAGGCGTTGTTCCAGGTGTTGTTCCGGCTGTCGTTCCTGGCGTTGTTGCAGGTGTTGTAGCTGGAGTGGTTCCTGGTGTTGTTCCTGGAGTTGTTCCTGAGGGAAAACATCAAAAGTTATATGTATTGATATAGAACTAAATACCTGTACTCCAGATATGTGCGCTTGGTTTAATTGATTATCAGTTGCTGTTTGGCTTTGGAAATGAGAAATGTTTAAACTTCTTACAAAGGCACTGGCCAAATGACATTCAGAGAACCCAACTCCTTTAAAGTACAGTAGTGTGTCTCTCTTCAAACCCCAAATAAAATTTGACCTTACCTGATGTGGTGCCTGGTGTAGTACCTGGTGTTGTGCCTGGTGTTGTTCCAGGAGTTGTTCCTGAGGGAAAACATCAAAAGTTATATGTATTGATATAGAACTAAATACCTGTACTCCAGATATGTGCGCTTAGTTTAATTGATTATCAGTTGCTGTTTGGCTTTGGAAATGAGTAATGTTTAAACTTCTTACAAAGGCACTGGCCAAATGACATTCAGAGAACCCAACTCCTTTAAAGTACAGTAGTGTGTTTTTTTTCAAACCCCAAATAAAATTTGACCTTACCTGCTGTGGTGCCTGGTGTAGTACCTGGTGTTGTGCCTGGTGTTGTTCCAGGAGTTGTTCCTGAGGGAAAACATCAAAAGTTATATGTATTGATATAGAACTAAATACCTGTACTCCAGATATGTGCGCTTAGTTTAATTGATTATCAGTTGCTGTTTGGCTTTGGAAATGAGTAATGTTTAAACTTCTTACAAAGGCACTGGCCAAATGACATTCAGAGAACCCAACTCCTTTAAAGTACAGTAGTGTGTTTTTTTTCAAACCCCAAATAAAATTTGACCTTACCTGCTGTGGTGCCTGGTGTAGTACCTGGTGTTGTGCCTGGTGTTGTTCCAGGTGTTGTTCCGGGAGTTGTTTCTTAGGGAAAACATCAAAAGTTATATGTATTGATATGGAACTAAATACCTATACTCCAGATATGTGCGCTTAGTTTAATTGATTATCAGTTGCTGTTTGGCTTTGGAATTGACAAATAATCACACTTCTTACAAAGGCACTGGCCAAATGACATTCAGAGAACCCAACTCCTTTAAAGTACAGTAGTGTGTCTCTCTTTAAACCCCAAACAAAATTTGACCTTACCTGCTGTGGTGCCTGGTGTAGTACCTGGTGTTGTGCCTGGTGTTGTTCCAGTTGTTGTTCCGGGAGTTGTTCCTGAGGGAAAACATCAAAAGTTATATGTTTTGATATAGAACTAAATACCTATACTCCAGATAAGTGCGCTTAATAGTTCACTTGATTATCAGTTGCTGTTTGGCTTTGGAAATGACAAATGTTTAAACTTCTTACAAAGGCACTGGCCAAATGACATTCAGAGATTCCAACTCCTTTAAAGCACAGTAGCATGTTTTTCTTTAAACCCCAAACAAAATTTGACCTTACCTGCTGTGGTGCCTGGTGTAGTACCTGGTGTTGTGCCTGGTGATGTTCCAGGTGTTGTTCCGGGAGTTGTTCCTGAGGGAAAACATCAAAAGTTATTATGTATTGATATAGAACTAAATACCTATACTCCAGATATGTGCGCTTAGTTTAATTGATTATCAGTTGCTGTTTGGCTTTGGAATTGACAAATAATCACACTTCTTACAAAGGCACTGGCCAAATGACATTCAGAGAACCCAACTCCTTTAAAGTACAGTAGTGTGTCTCTCTTTAAACCCCAAACAAAATTTGACCTTACCTGCTGTGGTGCCTGGTGTAGTACCTGGTGTGGTGCCTGGTGTTGTTCCAGGTGTTGTTCCAGGTGTTGTAGCCGGCGTTGTCACAGGCGTTGTTCCAGGTGTTGTTCCGGCTGTCGTTCCTGGCGTTGTTGCAGGTGTTGTAGCTGGAGTGGTTCCTGGTGTTGTACCAGGTGTTGTTCCAGGTGTTGTAGACGGCGTTGTCACAGGCGTTGTTCCAGGTGTTGTTCCGGCTGTCGTTCCTGGCGTTGTTGCAGGTGTTGTAGCTGGAGTGGTTCCTGGTGTTGTTCCTGGAGTTGTTCCTGAGGGAAAACATCAAAAGTTATATGTATTGATATGGAACTAAATACCTATACTCCAGATATGTGCGCTTAGTTTAATTGATTATCAGTTGCTGTTTGGCTTTGGAATTGACAAATAATCACACTTCTTACAAAGGCACTGGCCAAATGACATTCAGAGAACCCAACTCCTTTAAAGTACAGTAGTGTGTCTCTCTTTAAACCCCAAACAAAATTTGACCTTACCTGCTGTGGTGCCTGGTGTAGTACCTGGTGTTGTGCCTGGTGTTGTTCCAGTTGTTGTTCCGGGAGTTGTTCCTGAGGGAAAACATCAACAGTTATATGTATTGATATAGAACTAAATACCTATACTCCAGATAAGTGCGCTTAATAGTTCACTTGATTATCAGTTGCTGTTTGGCTTTGGAAATGACAAATGTTTAAACTTCTTACAAAGGCACTGGCCAAATGACATTCAGAGAACCCAACTCCTTTAAAGCACAGTAGTATGTCTTTCTTTAAACCCCAAACAAAATTTGACCTTACCTGCTGTGGTGCCTGGTGTAGTACCTGGTGTTGTGCCTGGTGTTGTTCCAGTTGTTGTTCCGGGAGTTGTTCCTGAGGGAAAACATCAACAGTTATATGTATTGATATAGAACTAAATACCTATACTCCAGATATGTGCGCTTAGTTTAATTGATTATCAGTTGCTGTTTGGCTTTGGAATTGACAAATAATCACACTTCTTACAAAGGCATTGGCCACATGACATTCAGAGAACCCAACTCCTTTAAAGCACAGTAGTATGTCTTTCTTTAAACCCCAAACAAAATTTGACCTTACCTGCTGTGGTGCCTGGTGTAGTACCTGGTGTTGTGCCTGGTGTTGTTCCAGTTGTTGTTCCGGGAGTTGTTCCTGAGGGAAAACATCAACAGTTATATGTATTGATATAGAACTAAATACCTATACTCCAGATATGTGCGCTTAGTTTAATTGATTATCAGTTGCTGTTTTGCTTTGGAATTGACAAATAATCACACTTCTTACAAAGGCACTGGCCAAATGACATTCAGAGAACCCAACTCCTTTAAAGTACAGTAGTGTGTCTCTCTTTAAACCCCAAACAAAATTTGACCTTACCTGCTGTGGTGCCTGGTGTAGTACCTGGTGTGGTGCCTGGTGTTGTTCCAGGTGTTGTTCCAGGTGTTGTAGCCGGCGTTGTCACAGGCGTTGTTCCAGGTGTTGTTCCGGCTGTCGTTCCTGGCGTTGTTGCAGGTGTTGTAGCTGGAGTGGTTCCTGGTGTTGTTCCAGGTGTTGTTCCAGGTGTTGTAGACGGCGTTGTCACAGGCGTTGTTCCAGGTGTTGTTCCGGCTGTCGTTCCTGGCGTTGTTGCAGGTGTTGTAGCTGGAGTGGTTCCTGGTGTTGTTCCTGGAGTTGTTCCTGAGGGAAAACATCAAAAGTTATATGTATTGATATGGAACTAAATACCTATACTCCAGATATGTGCGCTTAGTTTAATTGATTATCAGTTGCTGTTTGGCTTTGGAATTGACAAATAATCACACTTCTTACAAAGGCACTGGCCAAATGACATTCAGAGAACCCAACTCCTTTAAAGTACAGTAGTGTGTCTCTCTTTAAACCCCAAACAAAATTTGACCTTACCTGCTGTGGTGCCTGGTGTAGTACCTGGTGTTGTGCCTGGTGTTGTTCCAGGTGTTGTTCCGGGAGTTGTTCCTGAGGGAAAACATCAAAAGTTATATGTATTGATATAGAACTAAATACCTGTACTCCAGATATGTGCGCTTGGTTTAATTGATTATCAGTTGCTGTTTGGCTTTGGAAATGAGAAATGTTTAAACTTCTTACAAAGGCACTGGCCAAATGACATTCAGAGAACCCAACTCCTTTAAAGTACAGTAGTGTGTCTCTCTTCAAACCCCAAATAAAATTTGACCTTACCTGATGTGGTGCCTGGTGTAGTACCTGGTGTTGTGCCTGGTGTTGTTCCAGGAGTTGTTCCTGAGGGAAAACATCAAAAGTTATATGTATTGATATAGAACTAAATACCTGTACTCCAGATATGTGCGCTTAGTTTAATTGATTATCAGTTGCTGTTTGGCTTTGGAAATGAGTAATGTTTAAACTTCTTACAAAGGCACTGGCCAAATGACATTCAGAGAACCCAACTCCTTTAAAGTACAGTAGTGTGTTTTTTTTCAAACCCCAAATAAAATTTGACCTTACCTGCTGTGGTGCCTGGTGTAGTACCTGGTGTTGTGCCTGGTGTTGTTCCAGGTGTTGTTCCGGGAGTTGTTTCTTAGGGAAAACATCAAAAGTTATATGTATTGATATGGAACTAAATACCTATACTCCAGATATGTGCGCTTAGTTTAATTGATTATCAGTTGCTGTTTGGCTTTGGAATTGACAAATAATCACACTTCTTACAAAGGCACTGGCCAAATGACATTCAGAGAACCCAACTCCTTTAAAGTACAGTAGTGTGTCTCTCTTTAAACCCCAAACAAAATTTGACCTTACCTGCTGTGGTGCCTGGTGTAGTACCTGGTGTTGTGCCTGGTGTTGTTCCAGTTGTTGTTCCGGGAGTTGTTCCTGAGGGAAAACATCAAAAGTTATATGTTTTGATATAGAACTAAATACCTATACTCCAGATAAGTGCGCTTAATAGTTCACTTGATTATCAGTTGCTGTTTGGCTTTGGAAATGACAAATGTTTAAACTTCTTACAAAGGCACTGGCCAAATGACATTCAGAGATTCCAACTCCTTTAAAGCACAGTAGCATGTTTTTCTTTAAACCCCAAACAAAATTTGACCTTACCTGCTGTGGTGCCTGGTGTAGTACCTGGTGTTGTGCCTGGTGATGTTCCAGGTGTTGTTCCGGGAGTTGTTCCTGAGGGAAAACATCAAAAGTTATTATGTATTGATATAGAACTAAATACCTATACTCCAGATATGTGCGCTTAGTTTAATTGATTATCAGTTGCTGTTTGGCTTTGGAATTGACAAATAATCACACTTCTTACAAAGGCACTGGCCAAATGACATTCAGAGAACCCAACTCCTTTAAAGTACAGTAGTGTGTCTCTCTTTAAACCCCAAACAAAATTTGACCTTACCTGCTGTGGTGCCTGGTGTAGTACCTGGTGTGGTGCCTGGTGTTGTTCCAGGTGTTGTTCCAGGTGTTGTAGCCGGCGTTGTCATAGGCGTTGTTCCAGGTGTTGTTCCGGCTGTCGTTCCTGGCGTTGTTGCAGGTGTTGTAGCTGGAGTGGTTCCTGGTGTTGTACCAGGTGTTGTTCCAGGTGTTGTAGACGGCGTTGTCACAGGCGTTGTTCCAGGTGTTGTTCCGGCTGTCGTTCCTGGCGTTGTTGCAGGTGTTGTAGCTGGAGTGGTTCCTGGTGTTGTTCCTGGAGTTGTTCCTGAGGGAAAACATCAACAGTTATATGTATTGATATAGAACTAAATACCTATACTCCAGATAAGTGCGCTTAATAGTTCACTTGATTATCAGTTGCTGTTTGGCTTTGGAAATGACAAATGTTTAAACTTCTTACAAAGGCACTGGCCAAATGACATTCAGAGAACCCAACTCCTTTAAAGCACAGTAGTATGTCTTTCTTTAAACCCCAAACAAAATTTGACCTTACCTGCTGTGGTGCCTGGTGTAGTACCTGGTGTTGTGCCTGGTGTTGTTCCAGTTGTTGTTCCGGGAGTTGTTCCTGAGGGAAAACATCAACAGTTATATGTATTGATATAGAACTAAATACCTATACTCCAGATATGTGCGCTTAGTTTAATTGATTATCAGTTGCTGTTTGGCTTTGGAATTGACAAATAATCACACTTCTTACAAAGGCATTGGCCACATGACTTTCAGAGAACCCAACTCCTTTAAAGTACAGTAGTATGTCTCTCTTCAAACCCCAAACAAAATTTGAACTTACCTGGTGTAGTGCCTGGTGTAGTACCTGGTGTTGTGCCTGGTGTTGTTCCAGGTGTTGTTCCAGGTGTTGTAGCTGGCGTTGTCACAGGCGTTGTTCCAGGTGTTGTTCCGGCTGTCGTTCCTGGCGTTGTTGCAGGTGTTGTAGCTGGAGTGGTTCCTGGTGTTGTTCCTGGAGTTGTTCCTAAGGGTAAAAATAAAAAGTTATATGTATTGATATAGAACTAAATACCTATACTCAAGATAAGTGCGCTTACTTCATTTGATTATCAGTTGCTGTTTGGCTTTGGAAATTTGAATTGTTCCTGAGGGAAAACATCAAAAGTTATATGTATTGATATAGAACTAAATACCTATACTCCAGATATGTGCGCTTAGTTCAATTGATTATCAGTTGCTGTTTGGCTTTGGAATTTACAAATAATCACACTTCTTACAAAGGCATTGGCCTCATGACTTTCAGAGAACCCAACTCCTTTAAAGCACAGTAGTATGTCTCTCTTCAAACCGCAAACAAAATTTGACCTTACCTGGTGTAGTGCCTGGTGTACTACCTGGTGTTGTGCCTGGTGTTGTTCCAGGTGTTGTTCCAGGTGTTGTAGCTGGCGTTGTCAAAGGCGTTGTTCCAGGTGTTGTTCCGGCTGTCGTTCCTGGCGTTGTTGCAGGTGTTGTAGCTGGAGTGGTTCCTGGTGTTGTTCCTGGAGTTGTTCCTAAGGGTAAAAATAAAAAGTTATATGTATTGATATAGAACTAAATACCTATACTCCAGATAAGTGCGCTTACTTCATTTGATTATCAGGTGCTGTTTGGCTTTGGAAATGAGAAATGTTTAAACTTCTTACAAAGGCACTGGCCAAATGACATTCAGAGAACCCAACTCCTTTAAAGCACAGTAGTATGTCTTTCTTTAAAACCCAAACAAAATTTGACCTTACCTGCTGTGGTGCCTGGTGTAGTACCTGGTGTGGTGCCTGGTGTGGTTCCTGGAGTTGTTCCTAAGGGTAAAAATAAAAAGTTATATGTATTGATATATAACTAAATACCTATACTCCAGATAAGTGCGCTTACTTCATTTGATTATCAGTTGCTGTTTGGCTTTGGAAATGAGAAATGTTTAAACTTCTTACAAAGGCACTGGCCAAATGACATTTAGAGAACCCAACTCCTTTAAAGCACAGTAGTATGTCTTTCTTTAAAACCCAAACAAAATTTGACCTTACCTGCTGTGGTGCCTGGTGTAGTACCTGGTGTTGTGCCTGGTGTTGTTCCAGGTGTTGTTCCGGGAGTTGTTCCTGAGGGAAAACATCAAAAGTTATATGTATTGATATAGAACTAAATACCTATACTCCAGATATGTGCGCTTAGTTTAATTGATTATCAGTTGCTGTTTGGCTTTGGAATTGAAAAATAATCACACTTCTTACAAAGGCACTGGCCAAATGACATTCAGAGAACCCAACTCCTTTAAAGTACAGTAGTGTGTCTCTCTTTAAACCCCAAACAAAATTTGACCTTACCTGCTGTGGTGCCTGGTGTAGTACCTGGTGTTGTGCCTGGTGTTGTTCCAGGTGTTGTTCCGGGAGTTGTTCCTGAGGGAAAACATCAACAGTTATATGTATTGATATAGAACTAAATACCTATACTCCAGATATGTGCGCTTAGTTTAATTGATTATCAGTTGCTGTTTGGCTTTGGAATTGAAAAATAATCACACTTCTTACAAAGGCACTGGCCAAATGACATTCAGAGAACCCAACTCCTTTAAAGTACAGTAGTGTGTCTCTCTTTAAACCCCAAACAAAATTTGACCTTACCTGCTGTGGTGCCTGGTGAAGTACCTGGTGTGGTGCCTGGAGTTGTTCCAGGTGTTGTTCCAGGTGTTGTAGCCGGCGTTGTCACAGGCGTTGTTCCAGGGGTTGTTCCGGCTGTCGTTCCTGGCGTTGTTGCAGGTGTTGTAGCTGGAGTGGTTCCTGGTGTTGTTCCAGGTGTTGTTCCAGGTGTTGTAGACGGCGTTGTCACAGGCGTTGTTCCAGGTGTTGTTCCGGCTGTCGTTCCTGGCGTTGTTGCAGGTGTTGTAGCTGGAGTGGTTCCTGGTGTTGTTCCTGGAGTTGTTCCTGAGGGAAAACATCAAAAGTTATATGTATTGATATGGAACTAAATACCTATACTCCAGATATGTGCGCTTAGTTTAATTGATTATCAGTTGCTGTTTGGCTTTGGAATTGACAAATAATCACACTTCTTACAAAGGCATTGGCCTCATGACTTTCAGTGAACCCAACTCCTTTAAAGCACAGTAGTATGTCTCTCTTCAAACCGCAAACAAAATTTGACCTTACCTGGTGTAGTGCCTGGTGTACTACCTGGTGTTGTGCCTGGTGTTGTTCCAGGTATTGTTCCAGGTGTTGTAGCTGGCGTTGTCACAGGCGTTGTTCCAGGTGTTGTTCCGGCTGTCGTTCCTGGCGTTGTTGCAGGTGTTGTAGCTGGAGTGGTTCCTGGTGTTGTTCCTGGAGTTGTTCCTAAGGGTAAAAATAAAAAGTTATATGTATTGATATAGAACTAAATACCTATACTCCAGATAAGTGCGCTTACTTCATTTGATTATCAGGTGCTGTTTGGCTTTGGAAATGAGAAATGTTTAAACTTCTTACAAAGGCACTGGCCAAATGACATTCAGAGAACCCAACTCCTTTAAAGCACAGTAGTATGTCTTTCTTTAAAACCCAAACAAAATTTGACCTTACCTGCTGTGGTGCCTGGTGTAGTACCTGGTGTGGTGCCTGGTGTTGTTCCTGGAGTTGTTCCTAAGGGTAAAAAAAAAAAGTTATATGTATTGATATAGAACTAAATACCTATACTCCAGATAAGTGCGCTTACTTCATTTGATTATCAGTTGCTGTTTGGCTTTGGAAATGAGAAATGTTTAAACTTCTTACAAAGGCACTGGCCAAATGACATTTAGAGAACCCAACTCCTTTAAAGCACAGTAGTATTTCTTTCTTTAAAACCCAAACAAAATTTGACCTTACCTGCTGTGGTGCCTGGTGTAGTACCTGGTGTTGTGCCTGGTGTTGTTCCAGGTGTTGTTCCGGGAGTTGTTCCTGAGGGAAAACATCAAAAGTTATTATGTATTGATATAGAACTAAATACCTATACTCTAGTTATGTGCGCTTAGTTTAATTGATTATCAGTTGCTGTTTGGCTTTGGAATTGTCAAATAATCACACTTCTTACAAAGGCACTGGCCAAATGACATTCAGAGAACTCAACTCCTTTAAAGTACAGTAGTGTGTCTCTCTTTAAACCCCAAACAAAATTTGACCTTACCTGCTGTGGTGCCTGGTGTAGTACCTGGTGTGGTGCCTGGTGTTGTTCCAGGTGTTGTTCCAGGTGTTGTAGCCGGCGTTGTCACAGGCGTTGTTCCAGGTGTTGTTCCGGCTGTCGTTCCTGGCGTTGTTGCAGGTGTTGTAGCTGGAGTGGTTCCTGGTGTTGTTCCAGGTGTTGTTCCAGGTGTTGTAGCCGGCGTTGTCACAGGCGTTGTTCCAGGTGTTGTTCCGGCTGTTGTTCCTGGCGTTGTTGCAGGTGTTGTAGCTGGAGTGGTTCCTGATGTTGTTCCTGGAGTTGTTCCTGAGGGAAAACATCAAAAGTTATATGTATTGATATATAACTAAATACCTATACTCCAGATAAGTGCGCTTACTTCATTTGATTATCAGTTACTGTTTGGCTTTGGAAATGAGAAATGTTTAAACTTCTTACAAAGGCACTGGCCAAATGACATTTAGAGAACTCAACTCCTTTAAAGTACAGTAGTGTGTCTCTCTTTAAACCCCAAACAAAATTTGACCTTACCTGCTGTGGTGCCTGGTGAAGTACCTGGTGTGGTGCCTGGAGTTGTTCCAGGTGTTGTTCCAGGTGTTGTAGCCGGCGTTGTCACAGGCGTTGTTCCAGGTGTTGTTCCGGCTGTCGTTCCTGGCGTTGTTGCAGGTGTTGTAGCTGGAGTGGTTCCTGGTGTTGTTCCAGGTGTTGTTCCAGGTGTTGTAGACGGCGTTGTCACAGGCGTTGTTCCAGGTGTTGTTCCGGCTGTCGTTCCTGGCGTTGTTGCAGGTGTTGTAGCTGGAGTGGTTCCTGGTGTTGTTCCTGGAGTTGTTCCTGAGGGAAAACATCAAAAGTTATATGTATTGATATGGAACTAAATACCTATACTCCAGATATGTGCGCTTAGTTTAATTGATTATCAGTTGCTGTTTGGCTTTGGAATTGACAAATAATCACACTTCTTACAAAGGCATTGGCCTCATGACTTTCAGTGAACCCAACTCCTTTAAAGCACAGTAGTATGTCTCTCTTCAAACCGCAAACAAAATTTGACCTTACCTGGTGTAGTGCCTGGTGTACTACCTGGTGTTGTGCCTGGTGTTGTTCCAGGTGTTGTTCCAGGTGTTGTAGCTGGCGTTGTCACAGGCGTTGTTCCAGGTGTTGTTCCGGCTGTCGTTCCTGGCGTTGTTGCAGGTGTTGTAGCTGGAGTGGTTCCTGGTGTTGTTCCTGGAGTTGTTCCTAAGGGTAAAAATAAAAAGTTATATGTATTGATATAGAACTAAATACCTATACTCCAGATAAGTGCGCTTACTTCATTTGATTATCAGGTGCTGTTTGGCTTTGGAAATGAGAAATGTTTAAACTTCTTACAAAGGCACTGGCCAAATGACATTCAGAGAACCCAACTCCTTTAAAGCACAGTAGTATGTCTTTCTTTAAAACCCAAACAAAATTTGACCTTACCTGCTGTGGTGCCTGGTGTAGTACCTGGTGTGGTGCCTGGTGTTGTTCCTGGAGTTGTTCCTAAGGGTAAAAAAAAAAGTTATATGTATTGATATAGAACTAAATACCTATACTCCAGATAAGTGCGCTTACTTCATTTGATTATCAGTTGCTGTTTGGCTTTGGAAATGAGAAATGTTTAAACTTCTTACAAAGGCACTGGCCAAATGACATTTAGAGAACCCAACTCCTTTAAAGCACAGTAGTATTTCTTTCTTTAAAACCCAAACAAAATTTGACCTTACCTGCTGTGGTGCCTGGTGTAGTACCTGGTGTTGTGCCTGGTGTTGTTCCAGGTGTTGTTCCGGGAGTTGTTCCTGAGGGAAAACATCAAAAGTTATTATGTATTGATATAGAACTAAATACCTATACTCTAGTTATGTGCGCTTAGTTTAATTGATTATCAGTTGCTGTTTGGCTTTGGAATTGTCAAATAATCACACTTCTTACAAAGGCACTGGCCAAATGACATTCAGAGAACCCAACTCCTTTAAAGTACAGTAGTGTGTCTCTCTTTAAACCCCAAACAAAATTTGACCTTACCTGCTGTGGTGCCTGGTGTAGTACCTGGTGTGGTGCCTGGTGTTGTTCCAGGTGTTGTTCCAGGTGTTGTAGCCGGCGTTGTCACAGGCGTTGTTCCCGGTGTTGTTCCGGCTGTCGTTCCTGGCGTTGTTGCAGGTGTTGTAGCTGGAGTGGTTCCTGGTGTTGTTCCAGGTGTTGTTCCAGGTGTTGTAGCCGGCGTTGTCACAGGCGTTGTTCCAGGTGTTGTTCCGGCTGTTGTTCCTGGCGTTGTTGCAGGTGTTGTAGCTGGAGTGGTTCCTGATGTTGTTCCTGGAGTTGTTCCTGAGGGAAAACATCAAAAGTTATAAGTATTGATATAGAACTAAATACCTATACTCCAGATATGTGCGCTTAGTTTAATTGATTATCAGTTGCTGTTTGGCTTTGGAATTGACAAATAATCACACTTGTTACAAAGGCATTGGCCACATGACTTTCAGAGAACCCAACTCCTTTAAAGCACAGTAGTATGTCTCTCTTCAAACCCCAAACAAAATTTGACCTTACCTGGTGTAGTGCCTGGTGTAGTACCTGGTGTTGTGCCTGGTGTTGTTCCAGGTGTTGTTCCAGGTGTTGTAGCTGGCGTTGTCACAGGCGTTGTTC
The DNA here is from genome assembly GCA_035222895.1 of Strongylocentrotus droebachiensis. Classification (NCBI taxonomy): domain Eukaryota; kingdom Metazoa; phylum Echinodermata; class Echinoidea; order Camarodonta; family Strongylocentrotidae; genus Strongylocentrotus; species Strongylocentrotus droebachiensis. Next base: position 109,415 of record JAVYIG010004305.1, on the reverse strand, counting down.
CAGGTGTTGTTCCGGCTGTCGTTCCTGGCGTTGTTGCAGGTGTTGTAGCTGGAGTGGTTCCTGGTGTTGTTCCTGGAGTTGTTCCTAAGGGTAAAAATAAAAAGTTATATGTATTGATATAGAACTAAATACCTATACTCCAGATTAGTGCGCTTACTTCAATTGATTATCAGTTGCTGTTTGGCTTTGGAAATGAGAAATGTTTAAACTTCTTACAAAGGCACTGCCCAAATGACATTCAGAGAACCCAACTCCTTTAAAGCACAGTAGTATGTCTTTCTTTAAAACCCAAACAAAATTTGACCTTACCTGCTGTGGTGCCTGGTGTAGTACCTGGTGTTGTGCCTGGTGTTGTTCCAGGTGTTGTTCCGGGAGTTGTTCCTGAGGGAAAACATCAAAAGTCATATGTATTGATATAGAACTAAATACCTATACTCCAGATATGTGCGCTTAGTTTAATTGATTATCAGTTGCTGTTTGGCTTTGGAATTGAAAAATAATCACACTTCTTACAAAGGCACTGGCCAAATGACATTCAGAGAACCCAACTCCTTTAAAGTACAGTAGTGTGTCTCTCTTTAAACCCCAAACAAAATTTGACCTTACCTGCTGTGGTGCCTGGTGAAGTACCTGGTGTGGTGCCTGGAGTTGTTCCAGGTGTTGTTCCAGGTGTTGTAGCCGGCGTTGTCACAGGCGTTGTTCCAGGGGTTGTTCCGGCTGTCGTTCCTGGCGTTGTTGCAGGTGTTGTAGCTGGAGTGGTTCCTGGTGTTGTTCCAGGTGTTGTTCCAGGTGTTGTAGACGGCGTTGTCACAGGCGTTGTTCCAGGTGTTGTTCCGGCTGTCGTTCCTGGCGTTGTTGCAGGTGTTGTAGCTGGAGTGGTTCCTGGTGTTGTTCCTGGAGTTGTTCCTGAGGGAAAACATCAAAAGTTATATGTATTGATATGGAACTAAATACCTATACTCCAGATATGTGCGCTTAGTTTAATTGATTATCAGTTGCTGTTTGGCTTTGGAATTGACAAATAATCACACTTCTTACAAAGGCATTGGCCTCATGACTTTCAGTGAACCCAACTCCTTTAAAGCACAGTAGTATGTCTCTCTTCAAACCGCAAACAAAATTTGACCTTACCTGGTGTAGTGCCTGGTGTACTACCTGGTGTTGTGCCTGGTGTTGTTCCAGGTATTGTTCCAGGTGTTGTAGCTGGCGTTGTCACAGGCGTTGTTCCAGGTGTTGTTCCGGCTGTCGTTCCTGGCGTTGTTGCAGGTGTTGTAGCTGGAGTGGTTCCTGGTGTTGTTCCTGGAGTTGTTCCTAAGGGTAAAAATAAAAAGTTATATGTATTGATATAGAACTAAATACCTATACTCCAGATAAGTGCGCTTACTTCATTTGATTATCAGGTGCTGTTTGGCTTTGGAAATGAGAAATGTTTAAACTTCTTACAAAGGCACTGGCCAAATGACATTCAGAGAACCCAACTCCTTTAAAGCACAGTAGTATGTCTTTCTTTAAAACCCAAACAAAATTTGACCTTACCTGCTGTGGTGCCTGGTGTAGTACCTGGTGTGGTGCCTGGTGTTGTTCCTGGAGTTGTTCCTAAGGGTAAAAAAAAAAAGTTATATGTATTGATATAGAACTAAATACCTATACTCCAGATAAGTGCGCTTACTTCATTTGATTATCAGTTGCTGTTTGGCTTTGGAAATGAGAAATGTTTAAACTTCTTACAAAGGCACTGGCCAAATGACATTTAGAGAACCCAACTCCTTTAAAGCACAGTAGTATTTCTTTCTTTAAAACCCAAACAAAATTTGACCTTACCTGCTGTGGTGCCTGGTGTAGTACCTGGTGTTGTGCCTGGTGTTGTTCCAGGTGTTGTTCCGGGAGTTGTTCCTGAGGGAAAACATCAAAAGTTATTATGTATTGATATAGAACTAAATACCTATACTCTAGTTATGTGCGCTTAGTTTAATTGATTATCAGTTGCTGTTTGGCTTTGGAATTGTCAAATAATCACACTTCTTACAAAGGCACTGGCCAAATGACATTCAGAGAACTCAACTCCTTTAAAGTACAGTAGTGTGTCTCTCTTTAAACCCCAAACAAAATTTGACCTTACCTGCTGTGGTGCCTGGTGTAGCACCTGGTGTGGTGCCTGGTGTTGTTCCAGGTGTTGTTCCAGGTGTTGTAGCCGGCGTTGTCACAGGCGTTGTTCCAGGTGTTGTTCCGGCTGTCGTTCCTGGCGTTGTTGCAGGTGTTGTAGCTGGAGTGGTTCCTGGTGTTGTTCCAGGTGTTGTTCCAGGTGTTGTAGCCGGCGTTGTCACAGGCGTTGTTCCAGGTGTTGTTCCGGCTGTTGTTCCTGGCGTTGTTGCAGGTGTTGTAGCTGGAGTGGTTCCTGATGTTGTTCCTGGAGTTGTTCCTGAGGGAAAACATCAAAAGTTATATGTATTGATATATAACTAAATACCTATACTCCAGATAAGTGCGCTTACTTCATTTGATTATCAGTTACTGTTTGGCTTTGGAAATGAGAAATGTTTAAACTTCTTACAAAGGCACTGGCCAAATGACATTTAGAGAACTCAACTCCTTTAAAGTACAGTAGTGTGTCTCTCTTTAAACCCCAAACAAAATTTGACCTTACCTGCTGTGGTGCCTGGTGAAGTACCTGGTGTGGTGCCTGGAGTTGTTCCAGGTGTTGTTCCAGGTGTTGTAGCCGGCGTTGTCACAGGCGTTGTTCCAGGTGTTGTTCCGGCTGTCGTTCCTGGCGTTGTTGCAGGTGTTGTAGCTGGAGTGGTTCCTGGTGTTGTTCCAGGTGTTGTTCCAGGTGTTGTAGACGGCGTTGTCACAGGCGTTGTTCCAGGTGTTGTTCCGGCTGTCGTTCCTGGCGTTGTTGCAGGTGTTGTAGCTGGAGTGGTTCCTGGTGTTGTTCCTGGAGTTGTTCCTGAGGGAAAACATCAAAAGTTATATGTATTGATATGGAACTAAATACCTATACTCCAGATATGTGCGCTTAGTTTAATTGATTATCAGTTGCTGTTTGGCTTTGGAATTGACAAATAATCACACTTCTTACAAAGGCATTGGCCTCATGACTTTCAGTGAACCCAACTCCTTTAAAGCACAGTAGTATGTCTCTCTTCAAACCGCAAACAAAATTTGACCTTACCTGGTGTAGTGCCTGGTGTACTACCTGGTGTTGTGCCTGGTGTTGTTCCAGGTGTTGTTCCAGGTGTTGTAGCTGGCGTTGTCACAGGCGTTGTTCCAGGTGTTGTTCCGGCTGTCGTTCCTGGCGTTGTTGCAGGTGTTGTAGCTGGAGTGGTTCCTGGTGTTGTTCCTGGAGTTGTTCCTAAGGGTAAAAATAAAAAGTTATATGTATTGATATAGAACTAAATACCTATACTCCAGATAAGTGCGCTTACTTCATTTGATTATCAGGTGCTGTTTGGCTTTGGAAATGAGAAATGTTTAAACTTCTTACAAAGGCACTGGCCAAATGACATTCAGAGAACCCAACTCCTTTAAAGCACAGTAGTATGTCTTTCTTTAAAACCCAAACAAAATTTGACCTTACCTGCTGTGGTGCCTGGTGTAGTACCTGGTGTGGTGCCTGGTGTTGTTCCTGGAGTTGTTCCTAAGGGTAAAAAAAAAAGTTATATGTATTGATATAGAACTAAATACCTATACTCCAGATAAGTGCGCTTACTTCATTTGATTATCAGTTGCTGTTTGGCTTTGGAAATGAGAAATGTTTAAACTTCTTACAAAGGCACTGGCCAAATGACATTTAGAGAACCCAACTCCTTTAAAGCACAGTAGTATTTCTTTCTTTAAAACCCAAACAAAATTTGACCTTACCTGCTGTGGTGCCTGGTGTAGTACCTGGTGTTGTGCCTGGTGTTGTTCCAGGTGTTGTTCCGGGAGTTGTTCCTGAGGGAAAACATCAAAAGTTATTATGTATTGATATAGAACTAAATACCTATACTCTAGTTATGTGCGCTTAGTTTAATTGATTATCAGTTGCTGTTTGGCTTTGGAATTGTCAAATAATCACACTTCTTACAAAGGCACTGGCCAAATGACATTCAGAGAACCCAACTCCTTTAAAGTACAGTAGTGTGTCTCTCTTTAAACCCCAAACAAAATTTGACCTTACCTGCTGTGGTGCCTGGTGTAGTACCTGGTGTGGTGCCTGGTGTTGTTCCAGGTGTTGTTCCAGGTGTTGTAGCCGGCGTTGTCACAGGCGTTGTTCCCGGTGTTGTTCCGGCTGTCGTTCCTGGCGTTGTTGCAGGTGTTGTAGCTGGAGTGGTTCCTGGTGTTGTTCCAGGTGTTGTTCCAGGTGTTGTAGCCGGCGTTGTCACAGGCGTTGTTCCAGGTGTTGTTCCGGCTGTTGTTCCTGGCGTTGTTGCAGGTGTTGTAGCTGGAGTGGTTCCTGATGTTGTTCCTGGAGTTGTTCCTGAGGGAAAACATCAAAAGTTATATGTATTGATATAGAACTAAATACCTATACTCCAGATATGTGCGCTTAGTTTAATTGATTATCAGTTGCTGTTTGGCTTTGGAATTGACAAATAATCACACTTGTTACAAAGGCATTGGCCACATGACTTTCAGAGAACCCAACTCCTTTAAAGCACAGTAGTATGTCTCTCTTCAAACCCCAAACAAAATTTGACCTTACCTGGTGTAGTGCCTGGTGTAGTACCTGGTGTTGTGCCTGGTGTTGTTCCAGGTGTTGTTCCAGGTGTTGTAGCTGGCGTTGTCACAGGCGTTGTTCCAGGTGTTGTTCCGGCTGTCGTTCCTGGCGTTGTTGCAGGTGTTGTAGCTGGAGTGGTTCCTGGTGTTGTTCCTGGAGTTGTTCCTAAGGGTAAAAATAAAAAGTTATATGTATTGATATAGAACTAAATACCTATACTCCAGATAAGTGCGCTTACTTCAATTGATTATCAGTTGCTGTTTGGCTTTGGAAATGAGAAATGTTTAAACTTCTTACAAAGGCACTGCCCAAATGACATTCAGAGAACCCAACTCCTTTAAAGCACAGTAGTATGTCTTTCTTTAAAACCCAAACAAAATTTGACCTTACCTGCTGTGGTGCCTGGTGTAGTACCTGGTGTTGTGCCTGGTGTTGTTCCAGGTGTTGTTCCGGGAGTTGTTCCTGAGGGAAAACATCAAAAGTCATATGTATTGATATAGAACTAAATACCTGTACTCCAGATATGTGCGCTTAGTTTAATTGATTATCAGTTGCTGTTTCGCTTTGTAAATGAGAAATGTTTAAACTTCTTACAAAGGCACTGGCCAAATGACATCCAGAGAACCCAACTCCTTTAAAGTACAGTAGTGTGTCTCTCTTCAAACCCCAAATAAAATTTGACCTTACCTGCTGTGGTGCCTGGTGTAGTACCTGGTGTTGTGCCTGGTGTTGTTCCAGGTGTTGTTCCGGGAGTTGTTCCTGAGGGAAAACATCAAAAGTTATTATCTATTGATATAGAACTAAATACCTATACTCCAGTTATGTGCGCTTAGTTTAATTGATTATCAGTTGCTGTTTGGCTTTGGAATTGACAAATAATCACAATTCTTACAAAGGCACTGGCCAAATGACATTCAGAGAACCCAACTCCTTTAAAGTACAGTAGTGTGTCTCTCTTTAAACCCCAAACAAAATTTGACCTTACCTGCTGTGGTGCCTGGTGTAGTACCTGGTGTGGTGCCTGGTGTTGTTCCAGGTGTTGTTCCAGGTGTTATAGCCGGCGTTGTCACAGGCGTTGTTCCAGGTGTTGTTCCGGCTGTCGTTCCTGGCGTTGTTGCAGGTGTTGTAGCTGGAGTGGTTCCTGGTGTTGTTCCAGGTGTTGTAGCCGGCGTTGTCACAGGCGTTGTTCCAGGTGTTGTTCCGGCTGTTGTTCCTGGCGTTGTTGCAGGTGTTGTAGCTGGAGTGGTTCCTGATGTTGTTCCTGGAGTTGTTCCTGAGGGAAAACATCAAAAGTTATATGTATTGATATAGAACTAAATACCTATACTCCAGATATGTGCGCTTAGTTTAATTGATTATCAGTTGCTGTTTGGCTTTGGAATTGACAAATAATCACACTTCTTACAAAGGCATTGGCCACATGACTTTCAGAGAACCCAACTCCTTTAAAGCACAGTAGTATGTCTCTCTTCAAACCCCAAACAAAATTTGACCTTACCTGGTGTAGTGCCTGGTGTAGTACCTGGTGTTGTGCCTGGTGTTGTTCCAGGTGTTGTTCCAGGTGTTGTAGCTGGCGTTGTCACAGGCGTTGTTCCAGGTGTTGTTCCGGCTGTCGTTCCTGGCGTTGTTGCAGGTGTTGTAGCTGGAGTGGTTCCTGGTGTTGTTCCTGGAGTTGTTCCTAAGGGTAAAAATAAAAAGTTATATGTATTGATATAGAACTAAATACCTATACTCAAGATAAGTGCGCTTACTTCATTTGATTATCAGTTGCTGTTTGGCTTTGGAAATGAGAAATGTTTAAACTTCTTACAAAGGCACTGACCAAATGACATTCAGAGAACCCAACTCCTTTAAAGTACAGTAGTATGTCTTTCTTTAAAACCCAAACAAAATTTGACCTTACCTGCTGTGGTGCCTGGTGTAGTACCTGGTGTTGTGCCTGGTGTTGTTCCAGGTGTTGTTCCGGGAGTTGTTCCTGAGGGAAAACATCTAAAGTTATATGTATTGATGTAGAAATAAATACCTATACTCCAGATATGTGCGCTTAGTTTAATTGATTATCAGTTGCTGTTTGGCTTTGGAATTGACAAATAATCACACTTCTTACAAAGGCACTGGCCAAATGACATTCAGAGAACCCAACTCCTTTAAAGTACAGTAGTGTGTCTCTCATTAAACCCCAAAAAAAATTTGACCTTACCTGCTGTGGTGCCTGGTGTAGTACCTGGTGTGGTGCCTGGTGTTGTTCCAGGTGTTGTTCCAGGTGTTGTAGCTGGCGTTGTCACAGGCGTTGTTCCAGGTGTTGTTCCGGCTGTCGTTCCTGGCGTTGTTGCAGGTGTTGTAGCTGGAGTGGTTCCTGGTGTTGTTCCAGGTGTTGTTCCAGGTGTTGTAGCCGGCGTTGTCACAGGCGTTGTTCCAGGTGTTGTTCCGGCTGTCGTTCCTGGCGTTGTTGCAGGTGTTGTAGCTGGAGTGGTTCCTGATGTTGTTCCTGGAGTTGTTCCTGAGGGAAAACATCAAAAGTTATATGTATTGATATAGAACTAAATACCTATACTCCAGATATGTGCGCTTAGTTTAATTGATTATCAGTTGCTGTTTGGCTTTGGAATTGACAAATAATCACACTTCTTACAAAGGCATTGGCCACATGACTTTCAGAGAACCCAACTCCTTTAAAGCACAGTAGTATGTCTCTCTTCAAACCCCAAACAAAATTTGACCTTACCTGGTGTAGTGCCTGGTGTAGTACCTGGTGTTGTGCCTGGTGTTGTTCCAGGTGTTGTTCCAGGTGTTGTAGCTGGTGTTGTCACAGGCGTTGTTCCAGGTGTTGTTCCGGCTGTCGTTCCTGGCGTTGTTGCAGGTGTTGTAGCTGGAGTGGTTCCTGGTGTTGTTCCTGGAGTTGTTCCTAAGGGTAAAAATAAAAAGTTATATGTATTGATATAGAACTAAATACCTATACCCAAGATAAGTGCGCTTACTTCATTTGATTATCAGTTGCTGTTTGGCTTTGGAAATGAGAAATGTTTAAACTTCTTACAAAGGCACTGGCCAAATGACATTCAGAGAACCCAACTCCTTTAAAGTACAGTAGTATGTCTTTCTTTAAAACCCAAACAAAATGTGACCTTACCTGCTGTGGTGCCTGGTGTAGTACCTGGTGTTGTGCCTGGTGTTGTTCCAGGTGTTGTTCCGGGAGTTGTTCCTGAGGGAAAACATCAAAAGTTATATGTATTGATGTAGAACTAAATACCTATACTCCAGATATGTGCGCTTAGTTTAATTGATTATCAGTTGCTGTTTGGCTTTGGAATTGACAAATAATCACACTTCTTACAAAGGCACTGGCCAAATGACATTCAGAGAACCCAACTCCTTTAAAGTACAGTAGTGTGTCTCTCTTTAAACCCCAAACAAAATTTGACCTTACCTGGTGTGGTGCCTGGTGTAGTACCTGGTGTGGTGCCTGGTGTTGTTCCAGGTGTTGTTCCAGGTGTTGTAGCTGGTGTTGTCACAGGCGTTGTTCCAGGTGTTGTTCCGGCTGTCGTTCCTGGCGTTGTTGCAGGTGTTGTAGCTGGAGTGGTTCCTGGTGTTGTTCCAGGTGTTGTTCCAGGTGTTGTAGCCGGCGTTGTCACAGGCGTTGTTCCAGGTGTTGTTCCGGCTGTCGTTCCTGGCGTTGTTGCAGGTGTTGTAGCTGGAGTGGTTCCTGATGTTGTTCCTGGAGTTGTTCCTGAGGGAAAACATCAAAAGTTATATGTATTGATATAGAACTAAATACCTATACTCCAGATATGTGCGCTTAGTTTAATTGATTATCAGTTGCTGTTTGGCTTTGGAATTGACAAATAATCACACTTCTTACAAAGGCATTGGCCTCATGACTTTCAGAGAACCCAACTCCTTTAAAGCACAGTAGTATGTCTCTCTTCAAACCCCAAACAAAATTTGACCTTACCTGGTGTAGTGCCTGGTGTAGTACCTGGTGTTGTGCCTGGTGTTGTTCCAGGTGTTGTTCCAGGTGTTTTAGCTGGCGTTGTCACAGGCGTTGTTCCAGGTGTTGTTCCGGCTGTCGTTCCTGGCGTTGTTGCAGGTGTTGTAGCTGGAGTGGTTCCTGGTGTTGTTCCTGGAGTTGTTCCTAAGGGTAAAAATAAAAAGTTATATGTATTGATATAGAACTAAATACCTATACTCCAGATAAGTGCGCTTACTTCATTTGATTATCAGGTGCTGTTTGGCTTTGGAAATGAGAAATGTTTAAACTTCTTACAAAGGCACTGGCCAAATGACATTCAGAGAACCCAACTCCTTTAAAGCACAGTAGTATGTCTTTCTTTAAAACCCAAACAAAATTTGACCTTACCTGCTGTGGTGCCTGGTGTAGTACCTGGTGTGGTGCCTGGTGTTGTTCCTGGAGTTGTTCCTAAGGGTAAAAATAAAAAGTTATATGTATTGATATAGAACTAAATACCTATACTCCAGATAAGTGCGCTTACTTCATTTGATTATCAGTTGCTGTTTGGCTTTGGAAATGAGAAATGTTTAAACTTCTTACAAAGGCACTGGCCAAATGACATTTAGAGAACCCAACTCCTTTAAAGCACAGTAGTATGTCTTTCTTTAAAACCCAAACAAAATTTGACCTTACCTGCCGTGGTGCCTGGTGTAGTACCTGGTGTTGTGCCTGGTGTTGTTCCAGGTGTTGTTTCGGGAGTTGTTCCTGAGGGAAAACATCAAAAGTTATATGTATTGATGTAGAACTAAATACCTATACTCCAGATATGTGCGCTTAGTTTAATTGATTATCAGTTGCTGTTTGGCTTTGGAAATGAGAAATGTTTAAACTTCTTACAAAGGCAATGGCCAATTGACATTCAGAGAACCCAACTCCTTTAAAGTACAGTAGTGTGTCTCTCTTCAAACCCAAAATAAAATTTGACCTTACCTGCTGTGGTGCCTGGTGTAGTACCTGGTGTTGTGCCTGGTGTTGTTCCAGGTGTTGTTCCGGGAGTTGTTCCTGAGGGAAAACATCAAAAGTTATATGTATTGATATAGAACTAAATACCTGTACTCCAGATATGTGCGCTTAGTTTAATTGATTATCAGTTGCTGTTTGGCTTTGGAAATGAGAAATGTTTAAACTTCTTACAAAGGCACTGGCCAAATGACATTCAGAGAACCCAACTCCTTTAAAGTACAGTAGTGTGTCTCTCTTCAAACCCCAAATAAAATTTGACCTTACCTGCTGTGGTGCCTGGTGTAGTACCTGGTGTTGTGCCTGGTGTTGTTCCAGGTGTTGTTCCGGGAGTTGTTCCTGAGGGAAAACATCAAAAGTTATTATCTATTGATATAGAACTAAATACCTATACTCCAGTTATGTGCGCTTAGTTTAATTGATTATCAGTTGCTGTTTGGCTTTGGAATTGACAAATAATCACAATTCTTACAAAGGCACTGGCCAAATGACATTCAGAGAACCCAACTCCTTTAAAGTACAGTAGTGTGTCTCTCTTTAAACCCCAAACAAAATTTGACCTTACCTGCTGTGGTGCCTGGTGTAGTACCTGGTGTGGTGCCTGGTGTTGTTCCAGGTGTTGTTCCAGGTGTTGTAGCCGGCGTTGTCACAGGCGTTGTTCCAGGTGTTGTTCCGGCTGTCGTTCCTGGCGTTGTTGCAGGTGTTGTAGCTGGAGTGGTTCCTGGTGTTGTTCCAGGTGTTGTTCCAGGTGTTGTAGCCGGCGTTGTCACAGGCGTTGTTCCAGGTGTTGTTCCGGCTGTTGTTCCTGGCGTTGTTGCAGGTGTTGTAGCTGGAGTGGTTCCTGATGTTGTTCCTGGAGTTGTTCCTGAGGGAAAACATCAAAAGTTATATGTATTGATATGGAACTAAATACCTATACTCCAGATATGTGCGCTTAGTTTAATTGATTATCAGTTGCTGTTTGGCTTTGGAATTGACAAATAATCACACTTCTTACAAAGGCATTGGCCTCATGACTTTCAGAGAACCCAACTCCTTTAAAGCACAGTAGTATGTCTCTCTTCAAACCCCAAACAAAATTTGACCTTACCTGGTGTAGTGCCTGGTGTACTACCTGGTGTTGTGCCTGGTGTTGTTCCAGGTGTTGTTCCAGGTGTTGTAGCTGGCGTTGTCACAGGCGTTGTTCCAGGTGTTGTTCCGGCTGTCGTTCCTGGCGTTGTTGCAGGTGTTGTAGCTGGAGTGGTTCCTGGTGTTGTTCCTGGAGTTGTTCCTAAGGGTAAAAATAAAAAGTTATATGTATTGATATAGAACTAAATACCTATACTCCAGATAAGTGCGCTTACTTCATTTGATTATCAGGTGCTGTTTGGCTTTGGAAATGAGAAATGTTTAAACTTCTTACAAAGGCACTGGCCAAATGACATTCAGAGAACCCAACTCCTTTAAAGCACAGTAGTATGTCTTTCTTTAAAACCCAAACAAAATTTGACCTTACCTGCTGTGGTGCCTGGTGTAGTACCTGGTGTGGTGCCTGGTGTTGTTCCTGGAGTTGTTCCTAAGGGTAAAAATAAAAAGTTATATGTATTGATATAGAACTAAATACCTATACTCCAGATAAGTGCGCTTACTTCATTTGATTATCAGTTGCTGTTTGGCTTTGGAAATGAGAAATGTTTAAACTTCTTACAAAGGCACTGGCCAAATGACATTTAGAGAACCCAACTCCTTTAAAGCACAGTAGTATGTCTTTCTTTAAAACCCAAACAAAATTTGACCTTACCTGCCGTGGTGCCTGGTGTAGTACCTGGTGTTGTGCCTGGTGTTGTTCCAGGTGTTGTTTCGGGAGTTGTTCCTGAGGGAAAACATCAAAAGTTATATGTATTGATGTAGAACTAAATACCTATACTCCAGATATGTGCGCTTAGTTTAATTGATTATCAGTTGCTGTTTGGCTTTGGAAATGAGAAATGTTTAAACTTCTTACAAAGGCAATGGCCAATTGACATTCAGAGAACCCAACTCCTTTAAAGTACAGTAGTGTGTCTCTCTTCAAACCCAAAATAAAATTTGACCTTACCTGCTGTGGTGCCTGGTGTAGTACCTGGTGTTGTGCCTGGTGTTGTTCCAGGTGTTGTTCCGGGAGTTGTTCCTGAGGGAAAACATCAAAAGTTATATGTATTGATATAGAACTAAATACCTGTACTCCAGATATGTGCGCTTAGTTTAATTGATTATCAGTTGCTGTTTGGCTTTGGAAATGAGAAATGTTTAAACTTCTTACAAAGGCACTGGCCAAATGACATTCAGAGAACCCAACTCCTTTAAAGTACAGTAGTGTGTCTCTCTTCAAACCCCAAATAAAATTTGACCTTACCTGCTGTGGTGCCTGGTGTAGTACCTGGTGTTGTGCCTGGTGTTGTTCCAGGTGTTGTTCCGGGAGTTGTTCCTGAGGGAAAACATCAAAAGTTATTATCTATTGATATAGAACTAAATACCTATACTCCAGTTATGTGCGCTTAGTTTAATTGATTATCAGTTGCTGTTTGGCTTTGGAATTGACAAATAATCACAATTCTTACAAAGGCACTGGCCAAATGACATTCAGAGAACCCAACTCCTTTAAAGTACAGTAGTGTGTCTCTCTTTAAACCCCAAACAAAATTTGACCTTACCTGCTGTGGTGCCTGGTGTAGTACCTGGTGTGGTGCCTGGTGTTGTTCCAGGTGTTGTTCCAGGTGTTGTAGCCGGCGTTGTCACAGGCGTTGTTCCAGGTGTTGTTCCGGCTGTCGTTCCTGGCGTTGTTGCAGGTGTTGTAGCTGGAGTGGTTCCTGGTGTTGTTCCAGGTGTTGTTCCAGGTGTTGTAGCCGGCGTTGTCACAGGCGTTGTTCCAGGTGTTGTTCCGGCTGTTGTTCCTGGCGTTGTTGCAGGTGTTGTAGCTGGAGTGGTTCCTGATGTTGTTCCTGGAGTTGTTCCTGAGGGAAAACATCAAAAGTTATATGTATTGATATGGAACTAAATACCTATACTCCAGATATGTGCGCTTAGTTTAATTGATTATCAGTTGCTGTTTGGCTTTGGAATTGACAAATAATCACACTTCTTACAAAGGCATTGGCCTCATGACTTTCAGAGAACCCAACTCCTTTAAAGCACAGTAGTATGTCTCTCTTCAAACCCCAAACAAAATTTGACCTTACCTGGTGTAGTGCCTGGTGTACTACCTGGTGTTGTGCCTGGTGTTGTTCCAGGTGTTGTTCCAGGTGTTGTAGCTGGCGTTGTCACAGGCGTTGTTCCAGGTGTTGTTCCGGCTGTCGTTCCTGGCGTTGTTGCAGGTGTTGTAGCTGGAGTGGTTCCTGGTGTTGTTCCTGGAGTTGTTCCTAAGGGTAAAAATAAAAAGTTATATGTATTGATATAGAACTAAATACCTATACTCCAGATAAGTGCGCTTACTTCATTTGATTATCAGGTGCTGTTTGGCTTTGGAAATGAGAAATGTTTAAACTTCTTACAAAGGCACTGGCCAAATGACATTCAGAGAACCCAACTCCTTTAAAGCACAGTAGTATGTCTTTCTTTAAAACCCAAACAAAATTTGACCTTACCTGCTGTGGTGCCTGGTGTAGTACCTGGTGTGGTGCCTGGTGTTGTTCCTGGAGTTGTTCCTAAGGGTAAAAATAAAAAGTTATATGTATTGATATAGAACTAAATACCTATACTCCAGATAAGTGCGCTTACTTCATTTGATTATCAGTTGCTGTTTGGCTTTGGAAATGAGAAATGTTTAAACTTCTTACAAAGGCACTGGCCAAATGACATTCAGAGAACCCAACTCCTTTAAAGTACAGTAGTGTGTCTCTATTTAAACCCCAAACAAAATTTGACCTTACCTGCTGTGGTGCCTGGTGTAGTACCTGGTGTGGTGCCTGGTGTTGTTCCAGGTGTTGTTCCAGGTGTTTTAGCCGGCGTTGTCACAGGCGTTGTTCCAGGTGTTGTTCCGGCTGTCGTTCCTGGCGTTGTTGCAGGTGTTGTAGCTGGAGTGGTTCCTGGTGTTGTTCCAGGTGTTGTTCCAGGTGTTGTAGCCGGCGTTGTCACAGGCGTTGTTCCAGGTGTTGTTCCGGCTGTTGTTCCTGGCGTTGTTGCAGGTGTTGTAGCTGGAGTGGTTCCTGATGTTGTTCCTGGAGTTGTTCCTGAGGGAAAACATCAAAAGTTATATGTATTGATATAGAACTAAATACCTATACTCCAGATAAGTGCGCTTACTTCATTTGATTATCAGTTGCTGTTTGGCTTTGGAAATGAGAAATGTTTAAACTTCTTACAAAGGCACTGGCCAAATGACATTCAGAGAACCCAACTCCTTTAAAGCACAGTAGTATGTCTTTCTTTAAAACCCAAACAAATTTGACCTTACCTGCTGTGGTGCCTGGTGTAGTACCTGGTGTTGTGCCTGGTGTTGTTCCAGGTGTTGTTCCAGGTGTTGTAGCTGGCGTTGTCACAGGCGTTGTTCCAGGTGTTGTTCCGGCTGTCGTTCCTGGCGTTGTTGCAGGTGTTGTAGCTGGAGTGGTTCCTGGTGTTGTTCCTGGAGTTGTTCCTAAGGGTAAAAATAAAAAGTTATATGTATTGATATAGAACTAAATACCTATACTCCAGATAAGTGCGCTTACTTCATTTGATTATCAGTTGCTGTTTGGCTTTGGAAATGAGAAATGTTTAAACTTCTTACAAAGGCACTGGCCAAATGACATTCAGAGAACCCAACTCCTTTAAGCACAGTAGTATGTCTTTCTTTATACCCCAAACAAAATTTGACCTTACCTGCTGTGGTGCCTGGTGTAGTACCTGGTGTTGTGCCTGGTGTTGTTCCAGTTGTTGTTCCGGGAGTTGTTCCTGAGGGAAAACATCAAAAGTTATATGTATTGATATAGAACTAAATACCTATACTCCAGATAAGTGCGCTTAGTTCACTTGATTATCAGTTGCTGTTTGGCTTTGGAAATGACAAATGTTTAAACTTCTTACAAAGGCACTGGCCAAATGACATTCAGAGAACCCAACTCCTTTAAAGTACAGTAGTGTGTCTCTCTTTAAACCCAAAACAAAATTTGACCTTACCTGCTGTGGTGCCTGGTGTAGTACCTGGTGTGGTGCCTGGTGTTGTTCCAGGTGTTGTTCCTGGAGTTGTTCCTGAGGGAAAACATCAAAAGTTATATGTATTGATGTAGAACTAAATACCTATACTCCAGATATGTGCGCTTAGTTTAATTGATTATCAGTTGCTGTTTGGCTTTGGAATTGACAAATAATCACACTTCTTACAAAGGCACTGGCCAAATGACATTCAGAGAACCCAACTACATTAAAGTACAGTAGTGTGTCTCTCTTTAAACCCCAAACAAAATTTGACCTTACCTGCTGTGGTGCCTGGTGTAGTACCTGGTGTTGTGCCTGGTGTTGTTCCTGGAGTTGTTCCTAAGGGTAAAAATAAAAAGTTATATGTATTCATATAGAACTAAATACCTATACTCCAGATAAGTGCGCTTACTTCATTTGATTATCAGGTGCTGTTTGGCTTTGAAAATGAGAAATGTTTAAACTTCTTACAAAGGCACTGGCCAAATGACATTCAGAGAACCCAACTCCTTTAAAGCACAGTAGTATGTCTTTCTTTAAAACCCAAACAAAATTTGACCTTACCTGCTGTGGTGCCTGGTGTAGTACCTGGTGTGGTGCCTGGTGTTGTTCCTGGAGTTGTTCCTAAGGGTAAAAATAAAAAGTTATATGTATTGATATAGAACTAAATACCTATACTCCAGATAAGTGCGCTTACTTCATTTGATTATCAGTTGCTGTTTGGCTTTGGAAATGAGAAATGTTTAAACTTCTTACAAAGGCACTGGCCAAATGACATTTAGAGAACCCAACTCCTTTAAAGCACAGTAGTATGTCTTTCTTTAAAACCCAAACAAAATTTGACCTTACCTGCCGTGGTGCCTGGTGTAGTACCTGGTGTTGTGCCTGGTGTTGTTCCAGGTGTTGTTTCGGGAGTTGTTCCTGAGGGAAAACATCAAAAGTTATATGTATTGATGTAGAACTAAATACCTATACTCCAGATATGTGCGCTTAGTTTAATTGATTATCAGTTGCTGTTTGGCTTTGGAAATGAGAAATGTTTAAACTTCTTACAAAGGCAATGGCCAATTGACATTCAGAGAACCCAACTCCTTTAAAGTACAGTAGTGTGTCTCTCTTCAAACCCAAAATAAAATTTGACCTTACCTGCTGTGGTGCCTGGTGTAGTACCTGGTGTTGTGCCTGGTGTTGTTCCAGGTGTTGTTCCGGGAGTTGTTCCTGAGGGAAAACATCAAAAGTTATATGTATTGATATAGAACTAAATACCTGTACTCCAGATATGTGCGCTTAGTTTAATTGATTATCAGTTGCTGTTTGGCTTTGGAAATGAGAAATGTTTAAACTTCTTACAAAGGCACTGGCCAAATGACATTCAGAGAACCCAACTCCTTTAAAGTACAGTAGTGTGTCTCTCTTCAAACCCCAAATAAAATTTGACCTTACCTGCTGTGGTGCCTGGTGTAGTACCTGGTGTTGTGCCTGGTGTTGTTCCAGGTGTTGTTCCGGGAGTTGTTCCTGAGGGAAAACATCAAAAGTTATTATCTATTGATATAGAACTAAATACCTATACTCCAGTTATGTGCGCTTAGTTTAATTGATTATCAGTTGCTGTTTGGCTTTGGAATTGACAAATAATCACAATTCTTACAAAGGCACTGGCCAAATGACATTCAGAGAACCCAACTCCTTTAAAGTACAGTAGTGTGTCTCTCTTTAAACCCCAAACAAAATTTGACCTTACCTGCTGTGGTGCCTGGTGTAGTACCTGGTGTGGTGCCTGGTGTTGTTCCAGGTGTTGTTCCAGGTGTTGTAGCCGGCGTTGTCACAGGCGTTGTTCCAGGTGTTGTTCCGGCTGTCGTTCCTGGCGTTGTTGCAGGTGTTGTAGCTGGAGTGGTTCCTGGTGTTGTTCCAGGTGTTGTTCCAGGTGTTGTAGCCGGCGTTGTCACAGGCGTTGTTCCAGGTGTTGTTCCGGCTGTTGTTCCTGGCGTTGTTGCAGGTGTTGTAGCTGGAGTGGTTCCTGATGTTGTTCCTGGAGTTGTTCCTGAGGGAAAACATCAAAAGTTATATGTATTGATATGGAACTAAATACCTATACTCCAGATATGTGCGCTTAGTTTAATTGATTATCAGTTGCTGTTTGGCTTTGGAATTGACAAATAATCACACTTCTTACAAAGGCATTGGCCTCATGACTTTCAGAGAACCCAACTCCTTTAAAGCACAGTAGTATGTCTCTCTTCAAACCCCAAACAAAATTTGACCTTACCTGGTGTAGTGCCTGGTGTACTACCTGGTGTTGTGCCTGGTGTTGTTCCAGGTGTTGTTCCAGGTGTTGTAGCTGGCGTTGTCACAGGCGTTGTTCCAGGTGTTGTTCCGGCTGTCGTTCCTGGCGTTGTTGCAGGTGTTGTAGCTGGAGTGGTTCCTGGTGTTGTTCCTGGAGTTGTTCCTAAGGGTAAAAATAAAAAGTTATATGTATTGATATAGAACTAAATACCTATACTCCAGATAAGTGCGCTTACTTCATTTGATTATCAGGTGCTGTTTGGCTTTGGAAATGAGAAATGTTTAAACTTCTTACAAAGGCACTGGCCAAATGACATTCAGAGAACCCAACTCCTTTAAAGCACAGTAGTATGTCTTTCTTTAAAACCCAAACAAAATTTGACCTTACCTGCTGTGGTGCCTGGTGTAGTACCTGGTGTGGTGCCTGGTGTTGTTCCTGGAGTTGTTCCTAAGGGTAAAAATAAAAAGTTATATGTATTGATATAGAACTAAATACCTATACTCCAGATAAGTGCGCTTACTTCATTTGATTATCAGTTGCTGTTTGGCTTTGGAAATGAGAAATGTTTAAACTTCTTACAAAGGCACTGGCCAAATGACATTCAGAGAACCCAACTCCTTTAAAGTACAGTAGTGTGTCTCTATTTAAACCCCAAACAAAATTTGACCTTACCTGCTGTGGTGCCTGGTGTAGTACCTGGTGTGGTGCCTGGTGTTGTTCCAGGTGTTGTTCCAGGTGTTTTAGCCGGCGTTGTCACAGGCGTTGTTCCAGGTGTTGTTCCGGCTGTCGTTCCTGGCGTTGTTGCAGGTGTTGTAGCTGGAGTGGTTCCTGGTGTTGTTCCAGGTGTTGTTCCAGGTGTTGTAGCCGGCGTTGTCACAGGCGTTGTTCCAGGTGTTGTTCCGGCTGTTGTTCCTGGCGTTGTTGCAGGTGTTGTAGCTGGAGTGGTTCCTGATGTTGTTCCTGGAGTTGTTCCTGAGGGAAAACATCAAAAGTTATATGTATTGATATAGAACTAAATACCTATACTCCAGATAAGTGCGCTTACTTCATTTGATTATCAGTTGCTGTTTGGCTTTGGAAATGAGAAATGTTTAAACTTCTTACAAAGGCACTGGCCAAATGACATTCAGAGAACCCAACTCCTTTAAAGCACAGTAGTATGTCTTTCTTTAAAACCCAAACAAATTTGACCTTACCTGCTGTGGTGCCTGGTGTAGTACCTGGTGTTGTGCCTGGTGTTGTTCCAGGTGTTGTTCCAGGTGTTGTAGCTGGCGTTGTCACAGGCGTTGTTCCAGGTGTTGTTCCGGCTGTCGTTCCTGGCGTTGTTGCAGGTGTTGTAGCTGGAGTGGTTCCTGGTGTTGTTCCTGGAGTTGTTCCTAAGGGTAAAAATAAAAAGTTATATGTATTGATATAGAACTAAATACCTATACTCCAGATAAGTGCGCTTACTTCATTTGATTATCAGTTGCTGTTTGGCTTTGGAAATGAGAAATGTTTAAACTTCTTACAAAGGCACTGGCCAAATGACATTCAGAGAACCCAACTCCTTTAAGCACAGTAGTATGTCTTTCTTTATACCCCAAACAAAATTTGACCTTACCTGCTGTGGTGCCTGGTGTAGTACCTGGTGTTGTGCCTGGTGTTGTTCCAGTTGTTGTTCCGGGAGTTGTTCCTGAGGGAAAACATCAAAAGTTATATGTATTGATATAGAACTAAATACCTATACTCCAGATAAGTGCGCTTAGTTCACTTGATTATCAGTTGCTGTTTGGCTTTGGAAATGACAAATGTTTAAACTTCTTACAAAGGCACTGGCCAAATGACATTCAGAGAACCCAACTCCTTTAAAGTACAGTAGTGTGTCTCTCTTTAAACCCAAAACAAAATTTGACCTTACCTGCTGTGGTGCCTGGTGTAGTACCTGGTGTGGTGCCTGGTGTTGTTCCAGGTGTTGTTCCTGGAGTTGTTCCTGAGGGAAAACATCAAAAGTTATATGTATTGATGTAGAACTAAATACCTATACTCCAGATATGTGCGCTTAGTTTAATTGATTATCAGTTGCTGTTTGGCTTTGGAATTGACAAATAATCACACTTCTTACAAAGGCACTGGCCAAATGACATTCAGAGAACCCAACTACATTAAAGTACAGTAGTGTGTCTCTCTTTAAACCCCAAACAAAATTTGACCTTACCTGCTGTGGTGCCTGGTGTAGTACCTGGTGTTGTGCCTGGTGTTGTTCCTGGAGTTGTTCCTAAGGGTAAAAATAAAAAGTTATATGTATTCATATAGAACTAAATACCTATACTCCAGATAAGTGCGCTTACTTCATTTGATTATCAGGTGCTGTTTGGCTTTGAAAATGAGAAATGTTTAAACTTCTTACAAAGGCACTGGCCAAATGACATTCAGAGAACCCAACTCCTTTAAAGCACAGTAGTATGTCTTTCTTTAAAACCCAAACAAAATTTGACCTTACCTGCTGTGGTGCCTGGTGTAGTACCTGGTGTGGTGCCTGGTGTTGTTCCTGGAGTTGTTCCTAAGGGTAAAAATAAAAAGTTATATGTATTGATATAGAACTAAATACCTATACTCCAGATAAGTGCGCTTACTTCATTTGATTATCAGTTGCTGTTTGGCTTTGGAAATGAGAAATGTTTAAACTTCTTACAAAGGCACTGGCCAAATGACATTTAGAGAACCCAACTCCTTTAAAGCACAGTAGTATGTCTTTCTTTAAAACCCAAACAAAATTTGACCTTACCTGCTGTGGAGCCTGGTGTAGTACCTGGTGTTGTGCCTGGTGTTGTTCCAGGTGTTGTTCCGGGAGTTGTTCCTGAGGGAAAACATCAAAAGTTATATGTATTAATATAGAACTAAATACCTGTACTCCAGATATGTGCGCTTAGTTTAATTGATTATCAGTTGCTGTTTGGCTTTGGAAATGAGAAATGTTTAAACTTCTTACAAAGGCACTGGCCAAATGACATTCAGAGAACCCAACTCCTTTAAAGTACAGTAGTGTGTCTCTCTTCAAACCCCAAATAAAATTTGACCTTACCTGCTGTGGTGCCTGGTGTAGTACCTGGTGTGGTGCCTGGTGTTGTTCCAGGTGTTGTTCCAGGTGTTGTAGCCGGCGTTGTCACAGGCGTTGTTCCAGGTGTTGTTCCGGCTGTCGTTCCTGGCGTTGTTGCAGGTGTTGTAGCTGGAGTGGTTCCTGGTGTTGTTCCAGGTGTTGTTCCAGGTGTTGTAGCCGGCGTTGTCACAGGCGTTGTTCCAGGTGTTGTTCCGGCTGTTGTTCCTGGCGTTGTTGCAGGTGTTGTAGCCGGCGTTGTCACAGGCGTTGTTCCAGGTGTTGTTTCGGCTGTCGTTCCTGGCGTTGTTGCAGGTGCTGTAGCTGGAGTGGTTCCTGATGTTGTTCCTGGAGTTGTTCCTGAGGGAAAACATCAAAAGTTATATGTATTGATATAGAACTAAATACCTATACTCCAGATATGTGCGCTTAGTTTAATTGATTATCAGTTGCTGTTTGGCTTTGGAATTGACAAATAATCACACTTCTTACAAAGGCATTGGCCACATGACTTTCAGAGAACCCAACTCCTTTAAAGCACAGTAGTAAGTCTCTCTTCAAACCCCAAACAAAATTTGACCTTACCTGGTGTAGTGCCTGGTGTAGTACCTGGTGTTGTGCCTGGTGTTGTTCCAGGTGTTGTTCCAGGTGTTGTAGCTGGCGTTGTCACAGGCGTTGTTCCAGGTGTTGTTCCGGCTGTCGTTCCTGGCGATGTTGCATATGTTGTAGCTGGAGTGGTTCCTGGTGTTGT
This sequence comes from Strongylocentrotus droebachiensis, assembly GCA_035222895.1. NCBI lineage: Eukaryota > Metazoa > Echinodermata > Echinoidea > Camarodonta > Strongylocentrotidae > Strongylocentrotus > Strongylocentrotus droebachiensis. Next base: position 88,512 of record JAVYIG010004305.1, on the reverse strand, counting down.
TCCTGGAGTTGTTCCTAAGGGTAAAAATAAAAAGTTATATGTATTGATATAGAACTAAATACCTATACTCCAGATAAGTGCGCTTACTTCATTTGATTATCAGTTGCTGTTTGGCTTTGGAAATGAGAAATGTTTAAACTTCTTACAAAGGCACTGGCCAAATGACATTCAGAGAACCCAACTCCTTTAAAGCACAGTAGTATGTCTTTCTTTAAAACCCAAACAAATTTGACCTTACCTGCTGTGGTGCCTGGTGTAGTACCTGGTGTTGTGCCTGGGGTTGTTCCAGGTGTTGTTCCGGGAGTTGTTCCTGAGGGAAAACATCAAAAGTTATATGTATTGATATAGAACTAAATACCTGTACTCCAGATATGTGCGCTTAGTTTAATTGATTATCAGTTGCTGTTTGGCTTTGGAAATGAGAAATGTTTAAACTTCTTACAAAGGCACTGGCCAAATGACATTCAGAGAACCCAACTCCTTTAAAGTACAGTAGTGTGTCTCTCTTCAAACCCAAAATAAAATTTGACCTTACCTGCTGTGGTGCCTGGTGTAGTACCTGGTGTTGTGCCTGGTGTTGTTCCAGGTGTTGTTCCGGGAGTTGTTCCTGAGGGAAAACATCAAAAGTTATATGTATTGATATAGAACTAAATACCTATACTCCAGATATGTGCGCTTAGTTTAATTGATTATCAGTTGCTGTTTGGCTTTGGAATTGAAAAATAATCACACTTCTTACAAAGGCACTGGCCAAATGACATTCAGAGAACCCAACTCCTTTAAAGTACAGTAGTGTGTCTCTCTTTAAACCCCAAACAAAATTTGACCTTACCTGCTGTGGTGCCTGGTGTAGTACCTGGTGTGGTGCCTGGTGTTGTTCCAGGTGTTGTTCCAGGTGTTGTAGCCGGCGTTGTCACAGGCGTTGTTCCAGGTGTTGTTCCGGCTGTCGTTCCTGGCGTTGTTGCAGGTGTTGTAGCTGGAGTGGTTCCTGGTGTTGTTCCAGGTGTTGTTCCAGGTGTTGTAGACGGCGTTGTCACAGGCGTTGTTCCGGCTGTCGTTCCTGGCGTTGTTGCAGGCGTTGTAGCTGGAGTGGTTCCTGTTGTTGTACCTGGTGTTGTGCCTGGTGTTGTTCCAGGTGTTGAAGCCGGCGTTGTCACATGCGTTGTTCCAGGTGTTGTTCCGGCTGTCGTTCCTGGTGTTGTTGCAGGTGTTGTAGCTGGAGTGGTTCCAGGTGTTGTTCCTGGAGTTGTTCCTGAGGGAAAACATCAAAAGTTATATGTATTGATATAGAACTAAATACCTATACTCCAGATATGTGCGCTTAGTTTAATTGATTATCAGTTGCTGTTTGGCTTTGGAATTGACAAATAATCACACTTCTTACAAAGGCATTGGCCTCATGACTTTCAGAGAACCCAACTCCTTTAAAGCACAGTAGTATGTCTCTCTTCAAACCCCAAACAAAATTTGACCTTACCTGGTGTAGTGCCTGGTGTAGTACCTGGTGTTGTGCCTGGTGTTGTTCCAGGTGTTGTTCCAGGTGTTGTAGCTGGCGTTGTCACAGGCGTTGTTCCAGGTGTTGTTCCGGCTGTCGTTCCTGGCGTTGTTGCATGTGTTGTAGCTGGAGTGGTTCCTGGTGTTGTTCCTGGAGTTGTTCCTAAGGGTAAAAATAAAAAGTTATATGTATTGATATAGAACTAAATACCTATACTCCAGATAAGTGCGCTTACTTCATTTGATTATCAGTTGCTGTTTGGCTTTGGAAATGAGAAATGTTTAAACTTCTTACAAAGGCACTGGCCAAATGACATTCAGAGAACCCAACTCCTTTAAAGCACAGTAGTATGTCTTTCTTTAAAACCCAAACAAATTTGACCTTACCTGCTGTGGTGCCTGGTGTAGTACCTGGTGTTGTGCCTGGGGTTGTTCCAGGTGTTGTTCCGGGAGTTGTTCCTGAGGGAAAACATCAAAAGTTATATGTATTGATATAGAACTAAATACCTGTACTCCAGATATGTGCGCTTAGTTTAATTGATTATCAGTTGCTGTTTGGCTTTGGAAATGAGAAATGTTTAAACTTCTTACAAAGGCACTGGCCAAATGACATTCAGAGAACCCAACTCCTTTAAAGTACAGTAGTGTGTCTCTCTTCAAACCCAAAATAAAATTTGACCTTACCTGCTGTGGTGCCTGGTGTAGTACCTGGTGTTGTGCCTGGTGTTGTTCCAGGTGTTGTTCCGGGAGTTGTTCCTGAGGGAAAACATCAAAAGTTATATGTATTGATATAGAACTAAATACCTATACTCCAGATATGTGCGCTTAGTTTAATTGATTATCAGTTGCTGTTTGGCTTTGGAATTGAAAAATAATCACACTTCTTACAAAGGCACTGGCCAAATGACATTCAGAGAACCCAACTCCTTTAAAGTACAGTAGTGTGTCTCTCTTTAAACCCCAAACAAAATTTGACCTTACCTGCTGTGGTGCCTGGTGTAGTACCTGGTGTGGTGCCTGGTGTTGTTCCAGGTGTTGTTCCAGGTGTTGTAGCCGGCGTTGTCACAGGCGTTGTTCCAGGTGTTGTTCCGGCTGTCGTTCCTGGCGTTGTTGCAGGTGTTGTAGCTGGAGTGGTTCCTGGTGTTGTTCCAGGTGTTGTTCCAGGTGTTGTAGACGGCGTTGTCACAGGCGTTGTTCCGGCTGTCGTTCCTGGCGTTGTTGCAGGCGTTGTAGCTGGAGTGGTTCCTGTTGTTGTACCTGGTGTTGTGCCTGGTGTTGTTCCAGGTGTTGTAGCCGGCGTTGTCACATGCGTTGTTCCAGGTGTTGTTCCGGCTGTCGTTCCTGGTGTTGTTGCAGGTGTTGTAGCTGGAGTGGTTCCAGGTGTTGTTCCTGGAGTTGTTCCTGAGGGAAAACATCAAAAGTTATATGTATTGATATAGAACTAAATACCTATACTCCAGATATGTGCGCTTAGTTTAATTGATTATCAGTTGCTGTTTGGCTTTGGAATTGACAAATAATCACACTTCTTACAAAGGCATTGGCCTCATGACTTTCAGAGAACCCAACTCCTTTAAAGCACAGTAGTATGTCTCTCTTCAAACCCCAAACAAAATTTGACCTTACCTGGTGTAGTGCCTGGTGTAGTACCTGGTGTTGTGCCTGGTGTTGTTCCAGGTGTTGTTCCAGGTGTTGTAGCTGGCGTTGTCACAGGCGTTGTTCCAGGTGTTGTTCCGGCTGTCGTTCCTGGCGTTGTTGCATGTGTTGTAGCTGGAGTGGTTCCTGGTGTTGTTCCTGGAGTTGTTCCTAAGGGTAAAAATAAAAAGTTATATGTATTGATATAGAACTAAATACCTATACTCCAGATAAGTGCGCTTACTTCATTTGATTATCAGTTGCTGTTTGGCTTTGGAAATGAGAAATGTTTAAACTTCTTACAAAGGCACTGGCCAAATGACATTCAGAGAACCCAACTCCTTTAAAGCACAGTAGTATGTCTTTCTTTAAAACCCAAACAAATTTGACCTTACCTGCTGTGGTGCCTGGTGTAGTACCTGGTGTTGTGCCTGGGGTTGTTCCAGGTGTTGTTCCGGGAGTTGTTCCTGAGGGAAAACATCAAAAGTTATATGTATTGATATAGAACTAAATACCTGTACTCCAGATATGTGCGCTTAGTTTAATTGATTATCAGTTGCTGTTTGGCTTTGGAAATGAGAAATGTTTAAACTTCTTACAAAGGCACTGGCCAAATGACATTCAGAGAACCCAACTCCTTTAAAGTACAGTAGTGTGTCTCTCTTCAAACCCAAAATAAAATTTGACCTTACCTGCTGTGGTGCCTGGTGTAGTACCTGGTGTTGTGCCTGGTGTTGTTCCAGGTGTTGTTCCGGGAGTTGTTCCTGAGGGAAAACATCAAAAGTTATATGTATTGATATAGAACTAAATACCTATACTCCAGATATGTGCGCTTAGTTTAATTGATTATCAGTTGCTGTTTGGCTTTGGAATTGAAAAATAATCACACTTCTTACAAAGGCACTGGCCAAATGACATTCAGAGAACCCAACTCCTTTAAAGTACAGTAGTGTGTCTCTCTTTAAACCCCAAACAAAATTTGACCTTACCTGCTGTGGTGCCTGGTGTAGTACCTGGTGTGGTGCCTGGTGTTGTTCCAGGTGTTGTTCCAGGTGTTGTAGCCGGCGTTGTCACAGGCGTTGTTCCAGGTGTTGTTCCGGCTGTCGTTCCTGGCGTTGTTGCAGGTGTTGTAGCTGGAGTGGTTCCTGGTGTTGTTCCAGGTGTTGTTCCAGGTGTTGTAGACGGCGTTGTCACAGGCGTTGTTCCGGCTGTCGTTCCTGGCGTTGTTGCAGGCTTTGTAGCTGGAGTGGTTCCTGTTGTTGTACCTGGTGTTGTGCCTGGTGTTGTTCCAGGTGTTGTAGCCGGCGTTGTCACAGGCGTTGTTCCAGGTGTTGTTCCGGCTGTCGTTCCTGGTGTTGTTGCAGGTGTTGTAGCTGGAGTGGTTCCAGGTGTTGTTCCTGGAGTTGTTCCTGAGGGAAAACATCAAAAGTTATATGTATTGATATAGAACTAAATACCTATACTCCAGATATGTGCGCTTAGTTTAATTGATTATCAGTTGCTGTTTGGCTTTGGAATTGACAAATAATCACACTTCTTACAAAGGCATTGGCCTCATGACTTTCAGAGAACCCAACTCCTTTAAAGCACAGTAGTATGTCTCTCTTCAAACCCCAAACAAAATTTGACCTTACCTGGTGTAGTGCCTGGTGTAGTACCTGGTGTTGTGCCTGGTGTTGTTCCAGGTGTTGTTCCAGGTGTTGTAGCTGGCGTTGTCACAGGCGTTGTTCCAGGTGTTGTTCTGGCTGTCGTTCCTGGCGTTGTTGCAGGTGTTGTAGCTGGAGTGGTTCCTGGTGTTGTTCCTGGAGTTGTTCCTAAGGGTAAAAATAAAAAGTTATATGTATTGATATAGAACTAAATACCTATACTCCAGATAAGTGCGCTTACTTCATTTGATTATCAGGTGCTGTTTGGCTTTGGAAATGAGAAATGTTTAAACTTCTTACAAAGGCACTGGCCAAATGACATTCGGAGAACCCAACTCCTTTAAAGCACAGTAGCATGTCTTTCTTTAAAACCCAAACAAAATTTGACCTTACCTGCTGTGGTGCCTGGTGTAGTACCTGGTGTTGTGCCTGGTGTTGTTCCAGGTGTTGTTTCGGAAGTTGTTCCTGAGGGAAAACATCAAAAGTTATATGTATTGATATAGAACTAAATACCTGTACTCCAGATATGTGCGCTTAGTTTAATTGATTATCAGTTGCTGTTTGGCTTTGGAAATGAGAAATGTTTAAACTTCTTACAAAGGCACTGGCCAAATGACATTCAGAGAACCCAACTCCTTTAAAGTACAGTAGTGTGTCTCTCTTCAAACCCCAAATAAAATTTGAACTTACCTGCTGTGGTGCCTGGTGTAGTACCTGGTGTTGTGCCTGGTGTTGTTCCAAGTGTTGTAGCCGGCGTTGTCACAGGCGTTGTTCCAGGTGTTGTTCCGGCTGTCGTTCCTGGTGTTGTTGCAGGTGTTGTAGCTGGAGTGGTTCCAGGTGTTGTTCCGGGAGTTGTTCCTGAGGGAAAACATCAAAAGTTATATGTATTGATATAGAACTAAATACCTATACTCCAGATATGTGCACTTAGTTTAATTGATTATCAGTTGCTGTGTGGCTTTGGAATTGAAAAATATTCACACTTCTTGCAAAGGCACTGGCCAAATGACATTCAGAGAACCCAACTCCTTTAAAGTACAGTAGTGTGTCTCTCTTTAAACCCCAAACAAAATTTGACCTTACCTGCTGTGGTGCCTGGTGTAGTACCTGGTGTGGTGCCTGGTGTTGTTCCAGGTGTTGTTCCAGGTGTTGTAGCCGGCGTTGTCACAGGCGTTGTTCCAGGTGTTGTTCCGGCTGTCGTTCCTGGCGTTGTTGCAGGTGTTGTAGCTGGAGTGGTTCCTGGTGTTGTTCCAGGTGTTGTTCCAGGTGTTGTAGACGGCGTTGTCACAGGCGTTGTTCCGGCTGTCGTTCCTGGCGTTGTTGCAGGCTTTGTAGCTGGAGTGGTTCCTGTTGTTGTACCTGGTGTTGTGCCTGGTGTTGTTCCAGGTGTTGTAGCCGGCGTTGTCACAGGCGTTGTTCCAGGTGTTGTTCCGGCTGTCGTTCCTGGTGTTGTTGCAGGTGTTGTAGCTGGAGTGGTTCCAGGTGTTGTTCCTGGAGTTGTTCCTGAGGGAAAACATCAAAAGTTATATGTATTGATATAGAACTAAATACCTATACTCCAGATATGTGCGCTTAGTTTAATTGATTATCAGTTGCTGTTTGGCTTTGGAATTGACAAATAATCACACTTCTTACAAAGGCATTGGCCTCATGACTTTCAGAGAACCCAACTCCTTTAAAGCACAGTAGTATGTCTCTCTTCAAACCCCAAACAAAATTTGACCTTACCTGGTGTAGTGCCTGGTGTAGTACCTGGTGTTGTGCCTGGTGTTGTTCCAGGTGTTGTTCCAGGTGTTGTAGCTGGCGTTGTCACAGGCGTTGTTCCAGGTGTTGTTCCGGCTGTCGTTCCTGGCGTTGTTGCAGGTGTTGTAGCTGGAGTGGTTCCTGGTGTTGTTCCTGGAGTTGTTCCTAAGGGTAAAAATAAAAAGTTATATGTATTGATATAGAACTAAATACCTATACTCCAGATAAGTGCGCTTACTTCATTTGATTATCAGGTGCTGTTTGGCTTTGGAAATGAGAAATGTTTAAACTTCTTACAAAGGCACTGGCCAAATGACATTCGGAGAACCCAACTCCTTTAAAGCACAGTAGCATGTCTTTCTTTAAAACCCAAACAAAATTTGACCTTACCTGCTGTGGTGCCTGGTGTAGTACCTGGTGTTGTGCCTGGTGTTGTTCCAGGTGTTGTTTCGGAAGTTGTTCCTGAGGGAAAACATCAAAAGTTATATGTATTGATATAGAACTAAATACCTGTACTCCAGATATGTGCGCTTAGTTTAATTGATTATCAGTTGCTGTTTGGCTTTGGAAATGAGAAATGTTTAAACTTCTTACAAAGGCACTGGCCAAATGACATTCAGAGAACCCAACTCCTTTAAAGTACAGTAGTGTGTCTCTCTTCAAACCCCAAATAAAATTTGAACTTACCTGCTGTGGTGCCTGGTGTAGTACCTGGTGTTGTGCCTGGTGTTGTTCCAAGTGTTGTAGCCGGCGTTGTCACAGGCGTTGTTCCAGGTGTTGTTCCGGCTGTCGTTCCTGGTGTTGTTGCAGGTGTTGTAGCTGGAGTGGTTCCAGGTGTTGTTCCGGGAGTTGTTCCTGAGGGAAAACATCAAAAGTTATATGTATTGATATAGAACTAAATACCTATACTCCAGATATGTGCACTTAGTTTAATTGATTATCAGTTGCTGTGTGGCTTTGGAATTGAAAAATATTCACACTTCTTGCAAAGGCACTGGCCAAATGACATTCAGAGAACCCAACTCATTTAAAGTACAGTAGTGTGTCTCTCTTTAAACCCCAAACAAAATTTGACCTTACCTTCTGTGGTGCCTGGTGTAGTACCTGGTGTGGTGCCTGGTGTTGTTCCAGGTGTTGTTCCAGGTGTTGTAGCCGGCGTTGTCACAGGCGTTGTTCCAGGTGTTGTTCCGGCTGTCGTTCCTGGCGTTGTTGCAGGTGTTGTAGCTGGAGTGGTTCCTGTTGTTGTTCCAGGTGTTGTTCCAGGTGTTGTAGACGGCGTTGTCACAGGCGTTGTTCCAGGTGTTGTTCCGGCTGTCGTTCCTGGCGTTGTTGCAGGTGTTGTAGCTGGAGTGGTTCCTGATGTTGTTCCTGGAGTTGTTCCTGAGGGAAAACATCAAAAGTTATATGTATTGATATAGAACTAAATACCTATACTCCAGATATGTGCGCTTAGTTTAATTGATTATCAGTTGCTGTTTGGCTTTGGAATTGACAAATAATCACACTTCTTACAAAGGCATTGGCCTCATGACTTTCAGAGAACCCAACTCCTTTAAAGCACAGTAGTATGTCTCTCTTCAAACCCCAAACAAAATTTGACCTTACCTGGTGTAGTGCCTGGTGTAGTACCTGGTGTTGTGCCTGGTGTTGTTCCAGGTGTTGTTCCAGGTGTTGTAGCTGGCGTTGTCACAGGCGTTGTTCCAGGTGTTGTTCCGGCTGTCGTTCCTGGCGTTGTTGCAGGTGTTGTAGCTGGAGTGGTTCCTGGTGTTGTTCCTGGAGTTGTTCCTGGAGTTGTTCCTAAGGGTAAAAATAAAAAGTTATATGTATTGATATAGAACTAAATACCTATACTCCAGATATGTGCACTTAGTTTAATTGATTATCAGTTGCTGTTTGGCTTTGGAATTGAAAAATAATCACACTTCTTGCAAAGGCACTGGCCAAATGACATTCAGAGAACCCAACTCATTTAAAGTACAGTAGTGTGTCTCTCTTTAAACCCCAAACAAAATTTGACCTTACCTTCTGTGGTGCCTGGTGTAGTACCTGGTGTGGTGCCTGGTGTTGTTCCAGGTGTTGTTCCAGGTGTTGTAGCCGGCGTTGTCACAGGCGTTGTTCCAGGTGTTGTTCCGGCTGTCGTTCCTGGCGTTGTTGCAGGTGTTGTAGCTGGAGTGGTTCCTGGTGTTGTTCCAGGTGTTGTAGACGGCGTTGTCACAGGCGTTGTTCCAGGTGTTGTTCCGGCTGTCGTTCCTGGCGTTGTTGCAGGTGTTGTAGCTGGAGTGGTTCCTGATGTTGTTCCTGGAGTTGTTCCTGAGGGAAAACATCAAAAGTTATATGTATTGATATAGAACTAAATACCTATACTCCAGATATGTGCGCTTAGTTTAATTGATTATCAGTTGCTGTTTGGCTTTGGAATTGACAAATAATCACACTTCTTACAAAGGCATTGGCCTCATGACTTTCAGAGAACCCAACTCCTTTAAAGCACAGTAGTATGTCTCTCTTCAAACCCCAAACAAAATTTGACCTTACCTGGTGTAGTGCCTGGTGTAGTACCTGGTGTTGTGCCTGGTGTTGTTCCAGGTGTTGTTCCAGGTGTTGTAGCTGGCGTTGTCACAGGCGTTGTTCCAGGTGTTGTTCCGGCTGTCGTTCCTGGCGTTGTTGCAGGTGTTGTAGCTGGAGTGGTTCCTGGTGTTGTTCCTGGAGTTGTTCCTAAGGGTAAAAATAAAAAGTTATATGTATTGATATAGAACTAAATACCTATACTCCAGATAAGTGCGCTTACTTCATTTGATTATCAGGTGCTGTTTGGCTTTGGAAATGAGAAATGTTTAAACTTCTTACAAAGGCACTGGCCAAATGACATTCGGAGAACCCAACTCCTTTAAAGCACAGTAGTATGTCTTTCTTTAAAACCCAAACAAAATTTGACCTTACCTGCTGTGGTGCCTGGTGTAGTACCTGGTGTTGTGCCTTGTGTTGTTCCAGGTGTTGTTCCGGGAGTTGTTCCTGAGGGAAAACATCAAAAGTTATATGTATTGATATAGAACTAAATACCTGTACTCCAGATATGTGCGCTTAGTTTAATTGATTATCAGTTGCTGTTTGGCTTTGGAATTGAAAAATAATCACACTTCTTGCAAAGGCACTGGCCAAATGACATTCAGAGAACCCAACTCATTTAAAGTACAGTAGTGTGTCTCTCTTTAAACCCCAAACAAAATTTGACCTTACCTTCTGTGGTGCCTGGTGTAGTACCTGGTGTGGTGCCTGGTGTTGTTCCAGGTGTTGTTCCAGGTGTTGTAGCCGGCGTTGTCACAGGCGTTGTTCCAGGTGTTGTTCCGGCTGTCGTTCCTGGCGTTGTTGCAGGTGTTGTAGCTGGAGTGGTTCCTGTTGTTGTTCCAGGTGTTGTAGACGGCGTTGTCACAGGCGTTGTTCCAGGTGTTGTTCCGGCTGTCGTTCCTGGCGTTGTTGCAGGTGTTGTAGCTGGAGTGGTTCCTGATGTTGTTCCTGGAGTTGTTCCTGAGGGAAAACATCAAAAGTTATATGTATTGATATAGAACTAAATACCTATACTCCAGATATGTGCGCTTAGTTTAATTGATTATCAGTTGCTGTTTGGCTTTGGAATTGACAAATAATCACACTTCTTACAAAGGCATTGGCCTCATGACTTTCAGAGAACCCAACTCCTTTAAAGCACAGTAGTATGTCTCTCTTCAAACCCCAAACAAAATTTGACCTTACCTGGTGTAGTGCCTGGTGTAGTACCTGGTGTTGTGCCTGGTGTTGTTCCAGGTGTTGTTCCAGGTGTTGTAGCTGGCGTTGTCACAGGCGTTGTTCCAGGTGTTGTTCCGGCTGTCGTTCCTGGCGTTGTTGCAGGTGTTGTAGCTGGAGTGGTTCCTGGTGTTGTTCCTGGAGTTGTTCCTAAGGGTAAAAATAAAAAGTTATATGTATTGATATAGAACTAAATACCTATACTCCAGATAAGTGCGCTTACTTCATTTGATTATCAGGTGCTGTTTGGCTTTGGAAATGAGAAATGTTTAAACTTCTTACAAAGGCACTGGCCAAATGACATTCGGAGAACCCAACTCCTTTAAAGCACAGTAGTATGTCTTTCTTTAAAACCCAAACAAAATTTGACCTTACCTGCTGTGGTGCCTGGTGTAGTACCTGGTGTTGTGCCTTGTGTTGTTCCAGGTGTTGTTCCGGGAGTTGTTCCTGAGGGAAAACATCAAAAGTTATATGTATTGATATAGAACTAAATACCTGTACTCCAGATATGTGCGCTTAGTTTAATTGATTATCAGTTGCTGTTTGGCTTTGGAAATGAGAAATGTTTAAACTTCTTACAAAGGCACTGGCCAAATGACATTCAGAGAACCCAACTCCTTTAAAGTACAGTAGTGTGTCTCTCTTCAAACCCCAAATAAAATTTGACCTTACCTGCTGTGGTGCCTGGTGTAGTACCTGGTGTTGTGCCTGGTGTTGTTCCAGGTGTTGTAGCCGGCGTTGTCACAGGCGTTGTTCCAGGTGTTGTTCCGGCTGTCGTTCCTGGTGTTGTTGCAGGTGTTGTAGCTGGAGTGGTTCCAGGTGTTGTTCCGGGAGTTGTTCCTGAGGGAAAACATCAAAAGTTATATGTATTGATATAGAACTAAATACCTATACTCCAGATATGTGCACTTAGTTTAATTGATTATCAGTTGCTGTTTGGCTTTGGAATTGAAAAATAATCACACTTCTTACAAAGGCACTGGCCAAATGACATTCAGAGAACCCAACTCATTTAAAGTACAGTAGTATGTCTCTCTTTAAACCCCAAACAAAATTTGACCTTACCTTCTGTGGTGCCTGGTGTAGTACCTGGTGTGGTGCCTGGTGTTGTTCCAGGTGTTGTTCCAGGTGTTGTAGCCGGCGTTGTCACAGGCGTTGTTCCAGGTGTTGTTCCGGCTGTCGTTCCTGGCGTTGTTGCAGGTGTTGTAGCTGGAGTGGTTCCTGTTGTTGTTCCAGGTGTTGTTCCAGGTGTTGTAGACGGCGTTGTCACAGGCGTTGTTCCAGGTGTTGTTCCGGCTGTCGTTCCTGTCGTTGTTGCAGGTGTTGTAGCTGGAGTGGTTCCTGATGTTGTTCCAGGTGTTGTAGACGGCGTTGTCACAGGCGTTGTTCCAGGTGTTGTTCCGGCTGTCGTTCCTGGCGTTGTTGCAGGTGTTGTAGCTGGAGTGGTTCCTGATGTTGTTCCTGGAGTTGTTCCTGAGGGAAAACATCAAAAGTTATATGTATTGATATAGAACTAAATACCTATACTCCAGATATGTGCGCTTAGTTTAATTGATTATCAGTTGCTGTTTGGCTTTGGAATTGACAAATAATCACACTTCTTACAAAGGCATTGGCCTCATGACTTTCAGAGAACCCAACTCCTTTAAAGCACAGTAGTATGTCTCTCTTCAAACCCCAAACAAAATTTGACCTTACCTGGTGTAGTGCCTGGTGTAGTACCTGGTGTTGTGCCTGGTGTTGTTCCAGGTGTTGTTCCAGGTGTTGTATTGATATAGAACTAAATACCTATACTCCAGATAAGTGCGCTTACTTCATTTGATTATCAGGTGCTGTTTGGCTTTGGAAATGAGAAATGTTTAAACTTCTTACAAAGGCACTGGCCAAATGACATTCGGAGAACCCAACTCCTTTAAAGCACAGTAGCATGTCTTTCTTTAAAACCCAAACAAAATTTGACCTTACCTGCTGTGGTGCCTGGTGTAGTACCTGGTGTTGTGCCTGGTGTTGTTCCAGGTGTTGTTTCGGAAGTTGTTCCTGAGGGAAAACATCAAAAGTTATATGTATTGATATAGAACTAAATACCTGTACTCCAGATATGTGCGCTTAGTTTAATTGATTATCAGTTGCTGTTTGGCTTTGGAAATGAGAAATGTTTAAACTTCTTACAAAGGCACTGGCCAAATGACATTCAGAGAACCCAACTCCTTTAAAGTACAGTAGTGTGTCTCTCTTCAAACCCCAAATAAAATTTGAACTTACCTGCTGTGGTGCCTGGTGTAGTACCTGGTGTTGTGCCTGGTGTTGTTCCAAGTGTTGTAGCCGGCGTTGTCACAGGCGTTGTTCCAGGTGTTGTTCCGGCTGTCGTTCCTGGTGTTGTTGCAGGTGTTGTAGCTGGAGTGGTTCCAGGTGTTGTTCCGGGAGTTGTTCCTGAGGGAAAACATCAAAAGTTATATGTATTGATATAGAACTAAATACCTATACTCCAGATATGTGCACTTAGTTTAATTGATTATCAGTTGCTGTGTGGCTTTGGAATTGAAAAATATTCACACTTCTTGCAAAGGCACTGGCCAAATGACATTCAGAGAACCCAACTCATTTAAAGTACAGTAGTGTGTCTCTCTTTAAACCCCAAACAAAATTTGACCTTACCTTCTGTGGTGCCTGGTGTAGTACCTGGTGTGGTGCCTGGTGTTGTTCCAGGTGTTGTTCCAGGTGTTGTAGCCGGCGTTGTCACAGGCGTTGTTCCAGGTGTTGTTCCGGCTGTCGTTCCTGGCGTTGTTGCAGGTGTTGTAGCTGGAGTGGTTCCTGTTGTTGTTCCAGGTGTTGTTCCAGGTGTTGTAGACGGCGTTGTCACAGGCGTTGTTCCAGGTGTTGTTCCGGCTGTCGTTCCTGGCGTTGTTGCAGGTGTTGTAGCTGGAGTGGTTCCTGATGTTGTTCCTGGAGTTGTTCCTGAGGGAAAACATCAAAAGTTATATGTATTGATATAGAACTAAATACCTATACTCCAGATATGTGCGCTTAGTTTAATTGATTATCAGTTGCTGTTTGGCTTTGGAATTGACAAATAATCACACTTCTTACAAAGGCATTGGCCTCATGACTTTCAGAGAACCCAACTCCTTTAAAGCACAGTAGTATGTCTCTCTTCAAACCCCAAACAAAATTTGACCTTACCTGGTGTAGTGCCTGGTGTAGTACCTGGTGTTGTGCCTGGTGTTGTTCCAGGTGTTGTTCCAGGTGTTGTAGCTGGCGTTGTCACAGGCGTTGTTCCAGGTGTTGTTCCGGCTGTCGTTCCTGGCGTTGTTGCAGGTGTTGTAGCTGGAGTGGTTCCTGGTGTTGTTCCTGGAGTTGTTCCTAAGGGTAAAAATAAAAAGTTATATGTATTGATATAGAACTAAATACCTATACTCCAGATATGTGCACTTAGTTTAATTGATTATCAGTTGCTGTTTGGCTTTGGAATTGAAAAATAATCACACTTCTTGCAAAGGCACTGGCCAAATGACATTCAGAGAACCCAACTCATTTAAAGTACAGTAGTGTGTCTCTCTTTAAACCCCAAACAAAATTTGACCTTACCTTCTGTGGTGCCTGGTGTAGTACCTGGTGTGGTGCCTGGTGTTGTTCCAGGTGTTGTTCCAGGTGTTGTAGCCGGCGTTGTCACAGGCGTTGTTCCAGGTGTTGTTCCGGCTGTCGTTCCTGGCGTTGTTGCAGGTGTTGTAGCTGGAGTGGTTCCTGGTGTTGTTCCAGGTGTTGTAGACGGCGTTGTCACAGGCGTTGTTCCAGGTGTTGTTCCGGCTGTCGTTCCTGGCGTTGTTGCAGGTGTTGTAGCTGGAGTGGTTCCTGATGTTGTTCCTGGAGTTGTTCCTGAGGGAAAACATCAAAAGTTATATGTATTGATATAGAACTAAATACCTATACTCCAGATATGTGCGCTTAGTTTAATTGATTATCAGTTGCTGTTTGGCTTTGGAATTGACAAATAATCACACTTCTTACAAAGGCATTGGCCTCATGACTTTCAGAGAACCCAACTCCTTTAAAGCACAGTAGTATGTCTCTCTTCAAACCCCAAACAAAATTTGACCTTACCTGGTGTAGTGCCTGGTGTAGTACCTGGTGTTGTGCCTGGTGTTGTTCCAGGTGTTGTTCCAGGTGTTGTAGCTGGCGTTGTCACAGGCGTTGTTCCAGGTGTTGTTCCGGCTGTCGTTCCTGGCGTTGTTGCAGGTGTTGTAGCTGGAGTGGTTCCTGGTGTTGTTCCTGGAGTTGTTCCTAAGGGTAAAAATAAAAAGTTATATGTATTGATATAGAACTAAATACCTATACTCCAGATAAGTGCGCTTACTTCATTTGATTATCAGGTGCTGTTTGGCTTTGGAAATGAGAAATGTTTAAACTTCTTACAAAGGCACTGGCCAAATGACATTCGGAGAACCCAACTCCTTTAAAGCACAGTAGTATGTCTTTCTTTAAAACCCAAACAAAATTTGACCTTACCTGCTGTGGTGCCTGGTGTAGTACCTGGTGTTGTGCCTTGTGTTGTTCCAGGTGTTGTTCCGGGAGTTGTTCCTGAGGGAAAACATCAAAAGTTATATGTATTGATATAGAACTAAATACCTGTACTCCAGATATGTGCGCTTAGTTTAATTGATTATCAGTTGCTGTTTGGCTTTGGAATTGAAAAATAATCACACTTCTTGCAAAGGCACTGGCCAAATGACATTCAGAGAACCCAACTCATTTAAAGTACAGTAGTGTGTCTCTCTTTAAACCCCAAACAAAATTTGACCTTACCTTCTGTGGTGCCTGGTGTAGTACCTGGTGTGGTGCCTGGTGTTGTTCCAGGTGTTGTTCCAGGTGTTGTAGCCGGCGTTGTCACAGGCGTTGTTCCAGGTGTTGTTCCGGCTGTCGTTCCTGGCGTTGTTGCAGGTGTTGTAGCTGGAGTGGTTCCTGTTGTTGTTCCAGGTGTTGTAGACGGCGTTGTCACAGGCGTTGTTCCAGGTGTTGTTCCGGCTGTCGTTCCTGGCGTTGTTGCAGGTGTTGTAGCTGGAGTGGTTCCTGATGTTGTTCCTGGAGTTGTTCCTGAGGGAAAACATCAAAAGTTATATGTATTGATATAGAACTAAATACCTATACTCCAGATATGTGCGCTTAGTTTAATTGATTATCAGTTGCTGTTTGGCTTTGGAATTGACAAATAATCACACTTCTTACAAAGGCATTGGCCTCATGACTTTCAGAGAACCCAACTCCTTTAAAGCACAGTAGTATGTCTCTCTTCAAACCCCAAACAAAATTTGACCTTACCTGGTGTAGTGCCTGGTGTAGTACCTGGTGTTGTGCCTGGTGTTGTTCCAGGTGTTGTTCCAGGTGTTGTAGCTGGCGTTGTCACAGGCGTTGTTCCAGGTGTTGTTCCGGCTGTCGTTCCTGGCGTTGTTGCAGGTGTTGTAGCTGGAGTGGTTCCTGGTGTTGTTCCTGGAGTTGTTCCTAAGGGTAAAAATAAAAAGTTATATGTATTGATATAGAACTAAATACCTATACTCCAGATAAGTGCGCTTACTTCATTTGATTATCAGGTGCTGTTTGGCTTTGGAAATGAGAAATGTTTAAACTTCTTACAAAGGCACTGGCCAAATGACATTCGGAGAACCCAACTCCTTTAAAGCACAGTAGTATGTCTTTCTTTAAAACCCAAACAAAATTTGACCTTACCTGCTGTGGTGCCTGGTGTAGTACCTGGTGTTGTGCCTTGTGTTGTTCCAGGTGTTGTTCCGGGAGTTGTTCCTGAGGGAAAACATCAAAAGTTATATGTATTGATATAGAACTAAATACCTGTACTCCAGATATGTGCGCTTAGTTTAATTGATTATCAGTTGCTGTTTGGCTTTGGAAATGAGAAATGTTTAAACTTCTTACAAAGGCACTGGCCAAATGACATTCAGAGAACCCAACTCCTTTAAAGTACAGTAGTGTGTCTCTCTTCAAACCCCAAATAAAATTTGACCTTACCTGCTGTGGTGCCTGGTGTAGTACCTGGTGTTGTGCCTGGTGTTGTTCCAGGTGTTGTAGCCGGCGTTGTCACAGGCGTTGTTCCAGGTGTTGTTCCGGCTGTCGTTCCTGGTGTTGTTGCAGGTGTTGTAGCTGGAGTGGTTCCAGGTGTTGTTCCGGGAGTTGTTCCTGAGGGAAAACATCAAAAGTTATATGTATTGATATAGAACTAAATACCTATACTCCAGATATGTGCACTTAGTTTAATTGATTATCAGTTGCTGTTTGGCTTTGGAATTGAAAAATAATCACACTTCTTACAAAGGCACTGGCCAAATGACATTCAGAGAACCCAACTCATTTAAAGTACAGTAGTATGTCTCTCTTTAAACCCCAAACAAAATTTGACCTTACCTTCTGTGGTGCCTGGTGTAGTACCTGGTGTGGTGCCTGGTGTTGTTCCAGGTGTTGTTCCAGGTGTTGTAGCCGGCGTTGTCACAGGCGTTGTTCCAGGTGTTGTTCCGGCTGTCGTTCCTGGCGTTGTTGCAGGTGTTGTAGCTGGAGTGGTTCCTGTTGTTGTTCCAGGTGTTGTTCCAGGTGTTGTAGACGGCGTTGTCACATGCGTTGTTCCAGGTGTTGTTCCGGCTGTCGTTCCTGTCGTTGTTGCAGGTGTTGTAGCTGGAGTGGTTCCTGATGTTGTTCCTGGAGTTGTTCCTGAGGGAAAACATCAAAAGTTATATGTATTGATATAGAACTAAATACCTATACTCCAGATATGTGCGCTTAGTTTAATTGATTATCAGTTGCTGTTTGGCTTTGGAATTGACAAATAATCACACTTCTTACAAAGGCATTGGCCTCATGACTTTCAGAGAACCCAACTCCTTTAAAGCACAGTAGTATGTCTCTCTTCAAACCCCAAACAAAATTTGACCTTACCTGGTGTAGTGCCTGGTGTAGTACCTGGTGTTGTGCCTGGTGTTGTTCCAGGTGTTGTTCCAGGTGTTGTAGCTGGCGTTGTCACAGGCGTTGTTCCAGGTGTTGTTCCGGCTGTCGTTCCTGGCGTTGTTGCAGGTGTTGTAGCTGGAGTGGTTCCTGGTGTTGTTCCTGGAGTTGTTCCTAAGGGTAAAAATAAAAAGTTATATGTATTGATATAGAACTAAATACCTATACTCCAGATATGTGCACTTAGTTTAATTGATTATCAGTTGCTGTTTGGCTTTGGAATTGAAAAATAATCACACTTCTTGCAAAGGCACTGGCCAAATGACATTCAGAGAACCCAACTCATTTAAAGTACAGTAGTGTGTCTCTCTTTAAACCCCAAACAAAATTTGACCTTACCTTCTGTGGTGCCTGGTGTAGTACCTGGTGTGGTGCCTGGTGTTGTTCCAGGTGTTGTTCCAGGTGTTGTAGCCGGCGTTGTCACAGGCGTTGTTCCAGGTGTTGTTCCGGCTGTCGTTCCTGGCGTTGTTGCAGGTGTTGTAGCTGGAGTGGTTCCTGGTGTTGTTCCAGGTGTTGTAGACGGCGTTGTCACAGGCGTTGTTCCAGGTGTTGTTCCGGCTGTCGTTCCTGGCGTTGTTGCAGGTGTTGTAGCTGGAGTGGTTCCTGATGTTGTTCCTGGAGTTGTTCCTGAGGGAAAACATCAAAAGTTATATGTATTGATATAGAACTAAATACCTATACTCCAGATATGTGCGCTTAGTTTAATTGATTATCAGTTGCTGTTTGGCTTTGGAATTGACAAATAATCACACTTCTTACAAAGGCATTGGCCTCATGACTTTCAGAGAACCCAACTCCTTTAAAGCACAGTAGTATGTCTCTCTTCAAACCCCAAACAAAATTTGACCTTACCTGGTGTAGTGCCTGGTGTAGTACCTGGTGTTGTGCCTGGTGTTGTTCCAGGTGTTGTTCCAGGTGTTGTAGCTGGCGTTGTCACAGGCGTTGTTCCAGGTGTTGTTCCGGCTGTCGTTCCTGGCGTTGTTGCAGGTGTTGTAGCTGGAGTGGTTCCTGGTGTTGTTCCTGGAGTTGTTCCTAAGGGTAAAAATAAAAAGTTATATGTATTGATATAGAACTAAATACCTATACTCCAGATAAGTGCGCTTACTTCATTTGATTATCAGGTGCTGTTTGGCTTTGGAAATGAGAAATGTTTAAACTTCTTACAAAGGCACTGGCCAAATGACATTCGGAGAACCCAACTCCTTTAAAGCACAGTAGTATGTCTTTCTTTAAAACCCAAACAAAATTTGACCTTACCTGCTGTGGTGCCTGGTGTAGTACCTGGTGTTGTGCCTTGTGTTGTTCCAGGTGTTGTTCCGGGAGTTGTTCCTGAGGGAAAACATCAAAAGTTATATGTATTGATATAGAACTAAATACCTGTACTCCAGATATGTGCGCTTAGTTTAATTGATTATCAGTTGCTGTTTGGCTTTGGAATTGAAAAATAATCACACTTCTTGCAAAGGCACTGGCCAAATGACATTCAGAGAACCCAACTCATTTAAAGTACAGTAGTGTGTCTCTCTTTAAACCCCAAACAAAATTTGACCTTACCTTCTGTGGTGCCTGGTGTAGTACCTGGTGTGGTGCCTGGTGTTGTTCCAGGTGTTGTTCCAGGTGTTGTAGCCGGCGTTGTCACAGGCGTTGTTCCAGGTGTTGTTCCGGCTGTCGTTCCTGGCGTTGTTGCAGGTGTTGTAGCTGGAGTGGTTCCTGTTGTTGTTCCAGGTGTTGTAGACGGCGTTGTCACAGGCGTTGTTCCAGGTGTTGTTCCGGCTGTCGTTCCTGGCGTTGTTGCAGGTGTTGTAGCTGGAGTGGTTCCTGATGTTGTTCCTGGAGTTGTTCCTGAGGGAAAACATCAAAAGTTATATGTATTGATATAGAACTAAATACCTATACTCCAGATATGTGCGCTTAGTTTAATTGATTATCAGTTGCTGTTTGGCTTTGGAATTGACAAATAATCACACTTCTTACAAAGGCATTGGCCTCATGACTTTCAGAGAACCCAACTCCTTTAAAGCACAGTAGTATGTCTCTCTTCAAACCCCAAACAAAATTTGACCTTACCTGGTGTAGTGCCTGGTGTAGTACCTGGTGTTGTGCCTGGTGTTGTTCCAGGTGTTGTTCCAGGTGTTGTAGCTGGCGTTGTCACAGGCGTTGTTCCAGGTGTTGTTCCGGCTGTCGTTCCTGGCGTTGTTGCAGGTGTTGTAGCTGGAGTGGTTCCTGGTGTTGTTCCTGGAGTTGTTCCTAAGGGTAAAAATAAAAAGTTATATGTATTGATATAGAACTAAATACCTATACTCCAGATAAGTGCGCTTACTTCATTTGATTATCAGGTGCTGTTTGGCTTTGGAAATGAGAAATGTTTAAACTTCTTACAAAGGCACTGGCCAAATGACATTCGGAGAACCCAACTCCTTTAAAGCACAGTAGTATGTCTTTCTTTAAAACCCAAACAAAATTTGACCTTACCTGCTGTGGTGCCTGGTGTAGTACCTGGTGTTGTGCCTTGTGTTGTTCCAGGTGTTGTTCCGGGAGTTGTTCCTGAGGGAAAACATCAAAAGTTATATGTATTGATATAGAACTAAATACCTGTACTCCAGATATGTGCGCTTAGTTTAATTGATTATCAGTTGCTGTTTGGCTTTGGAAATGAGAAATGTTTAAACTTCTTACAAAGGCACTGGCCAAATGACATTCAGAGAACCCAACTCCTTTAAAGTACAGTAGTGTGTCTCTCTTCAAACCCCAAATAAAATTTGACCTTACCTGCTGTGGTGCCTGGTGTAGTACCTGGTGTTGTGCCTGGTGTTGTTCCAGGTGTTGTAGCCGGCGTTGTCACAGGCGTTGTTCCAGGTGTTGTTCCGGCTGTCGTTCCTGGTGTTGTTGCAGGTGTTGTAGCTGGAGTGGTTCCAGGTGTTGTTCCGGGAGTTGTTCCTGAGGGAAAACATCAAAAGTTATATGTATTGATATAGAACTAAATACCTATACTCCAGATATGTGCACTTAGTTTAATTGATTATCAGTTGCTGTTTGGCTTTGGAATTGAAAAATAATCACACTTCTTACAAAGGCACTGGCCAAATGACATTCAGAGAACCCAACTCATTTAAAGTACAGTAGTATGTCTCTCTTTAAACCCCAAACAAAATTTGACCTTACCTTCTGTGGTGCCTGGTGTAGTACCTGGTGTGGTGCCTGGTGTTGTTCCAGGTGTTGTTCCAGGTGTTGTAGCCGGCGTTGTCACAGGCGTTGTTCCAGGTGTTGTTCCGGCTGTCGTTCCTGGCGTTGTTGCAGGTGTTGTAGCTGGAGTGGTTCCTGTTGTTGTTCCAGGTGTTGTTCCAGGTGTTGTAGACGGCGTTGTCACAGGCGTTGTTCCAGGTGTTGTTCCGGCTGTCGTTCCTGTCGTTGTTGCAGGTGTTGTAGCTGGAGTGGTTCCTGATGTTGTTCCTGGAGTTGTTCCTGAGGGAAAACATCAAAAGTTATATGTATTGATATAGAACTAAATACCTATACTCCAGATATGTGCGCTTAGTTTAATTGATTATCAGTTGCTGTTTGGCTTTGGAATTGACAAATAATCACACTTCTTACAAAGGCATTGGCCTCATGACTTTCAGAGAACCCAACTCCTTTAAAGCACAGTAGTATGTCTCTCTTCAAACCCCAAACAAAATTTGACCTTACCTGGTGTAGTGCCTGGTGTAGTACCTGGTGTTGTGCCTGGTGTTGTTCCAGGTGTTGTTCCAGGTGTTGTAGCTGGCGTTGTCACAGGCGTTGTTCCAGGTGTTGTTCCGGCTGTCGTTCCTGGCGTTGTTGCAGGTGTTGTAGCTGGAGTGGTTCCTGGTGTTGTTCCTGGAGTTGTTCCTAAGGGTAAAAATAAAAAGTTATATGTATTGATATAGAACTAAATACCTATACTCCAGATAAGTGCGCTTACTTCATTTGATTATCAGGTGCTGTTTGGCTTTGGAAATGAGAAATGTTTAAACTTCTTACAAAGGCACTGGCAAAATGACATTCGGAGAACCCAACTCCTTTAAAGCACAGTAGTATGTCTTTCTTTAAAACCCAAACAAAATTTGACCTTACCTGCTGTGGTGCCTGGTGTAGTACCTGGTGTTGTGCCTGGTGTTGTTCCAGGTGTTGTTCCAGGTGTTGTAGCTGGCGTTGTCACAGGCGTTGTTCCAGGTGTTGTTCCGGCTGTCGTTCTTGGCGTTGTTGCAGGTGTTGTAGCTGGAGTGGTTCCTGGTGTTGTTCCTGGAGTTGTTCCTAAGGGTAAAAATAAAAAGTTATATGTATTGATATAGAACTAAATACCTATACTCCAGATAAGTGCGCTTACTTCATTTGATTATCAGGTGCTGTTTGGCTTTGGAAATGAGAAATGTTTAAACTTCTTACAAAGGCACTGGCCAAATGACATTCGGAGAACCCAACTCCTTTAAAGCACAGTAGTATGTCTTTCTTTAAAACCCAAACAAAATTTGACCTTACCTGCTGTGGTGCCTGGTGTAGTACCTGGTGTTGTGCCTTGTGTTGTTCCAGGTGTTGTTCCGGGAGTTGTTCCTGAGGGAAAACATCAAAAGTTATATGTATTGATATAGAACTAAATACCTGTACTCCAGATATGTGCGCTTAGTTTAATTGATTATCAGTTGCTGTTTGGCTTTGGAAATGAGAAATGTTTAAACTTCTTACAAAGGCACTGGCCAAATGACATTCAGAGAACCCAACTCCTTTAAAGTACAGTAGTGTGTCTCTCTTCAAACCCCAAATAAAATTTGACCTTACCTGCTGTGGTGCCTGGTGTAGTACCTGGTGTTGTGCCTGGTGTTGTTCCAGGTGTTGTAGCCGGCGTTGTCACAGGCGTTGTTCCAGGTGTTGTTCCGGCTGTCGTTCCTGGTGTTGTTGCAGGTGTTGTAGCTGGAGTGGTTCCAGGTGTTGTTCCGGGAGTTGTTCCTGAGGGAAAACATCAAAAGTTATATGTATTGATATAGAACTAAATACCTATACTCCAGATATGTGCACTTAGTTTAATTGATTATCAGTTGCTGTTTGGCTTTGGAATTGAAAAATAATCACACTTCTTACAAAGGCACTGGCCAAATGACATTCAGAGAACCCAACTCATTTAAAGTACAGTAGTATGTCTCTCTTTAAACCCCAAACAAAATTTGACCTTACCTTCTGTGGTGCCTGGTGTAGTACCTGGTGTGGTGCCTGGTGTTGTTCCAGGTGTTGTTCCAGGTGTTGTAGCCGGCGTTGTCACAGGCGTTGTTCCAGGTGTTGTTCCGGCTGTCGTTCCTGGCGTTGTTGCAGGTGTTGTAGCTGGAGTGGTTCCTGTTGTTGTTCCAGGTGTTGTTCCAGGTGTTGTAGACGGCGTTGTCACAGGCGTTGTTCCAGGTGTTGTTCCGGCTGTCGTTCCTGTCGTTGTTGCAGGTGTTGTAGCTGGAGTGGTTCCTGATGTTGTTCCTGGAGTTGTTCCTGAGGGAAAACATCAAAAGTTATATGTATTGATATAGAACTAAATACCTATACTCCAGATATGTGCGCTTAGTTTAATTGATTATCAGTTGCTGTTTGGCTTTGGAATTGACAAATAATCACACTTCTTACAAAGGCATTGGCCTCATGACTTTCAGAGAACCCAACTCCTTTAAAGCACAGTAGTATGTCTCTCTTCAAACCCCAAACAAAATTTGACCTTACCTGGTGTAGTGCCTGGTGTAGTACCTGGTGTTGTGCCTGGTGTTGTTCCAGGTGTTGTTCCAGGTGTTGTAGCTGGCGTTGTCACAGGCGTTGTTCCAGGTGTTGTTCCGGCTGTCGTTCCTGGCGTTGTTGCAGGTGTTGTAGCTGGAGTGGTTCCTGGTGTTGTTCCTGGAGTTGTTCCTAAGGGTAAAAATAAAAAGTTATATGTATTGATATAGAACTAAATACCTATACTCCAGATAAGTGCGCTTACTTCATTTGATTATCAGGTGCTGTTTGGCTTTGGAAATGAGAAATGTTTAAACTTCTTACAAAGGCACTGGCAAAATGACATTCGGAGAACCCAACTCCTTTAAAGCACAGTAGTATGTCTTTCTTTAAAACCCAAACAAAATTTGACCTTACCTGCTGTGGTGCCTGGTGTAGTACCTGGTGTTGTGCCTGGTGTTGTTCCAGGTGTTGTTCCGGGAGTTGTTCCTGAGGGAAAACATCAAAAGTTATATGTATTGATATAGAACTAAATACCTGTACTCCAGATATGTGCGCTTAGTTTAATTGATTATCAGTTGCTGTTTGGCTTTGGAAATGAGAAATGTTTAAACTTCTTACAAAGGCACTGGCCAAATGACATTCAGAGAACCCAACTCCTTTAAAGTACAGTAGTGTGTCTCTCTTTAAACCCCAAATAAAATTTGACCTTACCTGCTGTGGTGCCTGGTGTAGTACCTGGTGTTGTGCCTGGTGTTGTTCCAGGTGTTGTTCCGGGAGTTGTTCCTGAGGGAAAACATCAAAAGTTATTATGTATTGATATAGAACTAAATACCTATACTCCAGTTATGTGCGCTTAGTTTAATTGATTATCAGTTGCTGTTTGGCTTTGGAATTGACAAATAATCACACTTCTTACAAAGGCATTGGCCTCATGACTTTCAGAGAACCCAACTCCTTTAAAGCACAGTAGTATGTCTCTCTTCAAACCCCAAACAAAATTTGACCTTACCTGGTGTAGTGCCTGGTGTAGTACCTGGTGTTGTGCCTGGTGTTGTTCCATGTGTTGTTCCAGGTGTTGTAGCTGGCGTTGTCACAGGCGTTGTTCCAGGTGTTGTTCCGGCTGTCGTTCCTGGCGTTGTTGCAGGTGTTGTAGCTGGAGTGGTTCCTGGTGTTGTTCCTGGAGTTGTTCCTAAGGGTAAAAATAAAAAGTTATATGTATTGATATAGAACTAAATACCTATACTCCAGATAAGTGCGCTTACTTCATTTGATTATCAGGTGCTGTTTGGCTTTGGAAATGAGAAATGTTTAAACTTCTTACAAAGGCACTGGCCAAATGACATTCGGAGAACCCAACTCCTTTAAAGCACAGTAGTATGTCTTTCTTTAAAACCCAAACAAAATTTGACCTTACCTGCTGTGGTGCCTGGTGTAGTACCTGGTGTTGTGCCTGGTGTTGTTCCAGGTGTTGTTCCGGGAGTTGTTCCTGAGGGAAAACATCAAAAGTTATATGTATTGATATAGAACTAAATACCTGTACTCCAGATATGTGCGCTTAGTTTAATTGATTATCAGTTGCTGTTTGGCTTTGGAAATGAGAAATGTTTAAACTTCTTACAAAGGCACTGGCCAAATGACATTCAGAGAACCCAACTCCTTTAAAGTACAGTAGTGTGTCTCTCTTCAAACCCCAAATAAAATTTGACCTTACCTGCTGTGGTGCCTGGTGTAGTACCTGGTGTTGTGCCTGGTGTTGTTCCAGGTGTTGTTGCCGGCGTTGTCACAGGCGTTGTTCCAGGTGTTGTTCCGGCTGTCGTTCCTGGTGTTGTTGCAGGTGTTGTAGCTGGAGTGGTTCCAGGTGTTGTTCCGGGAGTTGTTCCTGAGGGAAAACATCAAAAGTTATATGTATTGATATAGAACTAAATACCTATACTCCAGATATGTGCACTTAGTTTAATTGATTATCAGTTGCTGTTTGGCTTTGGAATTGAAAAATAATCACACTTCTTACAAAGGCACTGGCCAAATGACATTCAGAGAACCCAACTCATTTAAAGTACAGTAGTGTGTCTCTCTTTAAACCCCAAACAAAATTTGACCTTACCTTCTGTGGTGCCTGGTGTAGTACCTGGTGTGGTGCCTGGTGTTGTTCCAGGTGTTGTTCCAGGTGTTGTAGCCGGCGTTGTCACAGGCGTTGTTCCAGGTGTTGTTCCGGCTGTCGTTCCTGGCGTTGTTGCAGGTGTTGTAGCTGGAGTGGTTCCTGTTGTTGTTCCAGGTGTTGTTCCAGGTGTTGTAGACGGCGTTGTCACAGGCGTTGTTCCAGGTGTTGTTCCGGCTGTCGTTCCTGGCGTTGTTGCAGGTGTTGTAGCTGGAGTGGTTCCTGATGTTGTTCCTGGAGTTGTTCCTGAGGGAAAACATCAAAAGTTATATGTATTGATATAGAACTAAATACCTATACTCCAGATATGTGCGCTTAGTTTAATTGATTATCAGTTGCTGTTTGGCTTTGGAATTGACAAATAATCACACTTCTTACAAAGGCATTGGCCTCATGACTTTCAGAGAACCCAACTCCTTTAAAGCACAGTAGTATGTCTCTCTTCAAACCCCAAACAAAATTTGACCTTACCTGGTGTAGTGCCTGGTGTAGTACCTGGTGTTGTGCCTGGTGTTGTTCCAGGTGTTGTTCCAGGTGTTGTAGCTGGCGTTGTCACAGGCGTTGTTCCAGGTGTTGTTCCGGCTGTCGTTCCTGGCGTTGTTGCAGGTGTTGTAGCTGGAGTGGTTCCTGGTGTTGTTCCTGGAGTTGTTCCTAAGGGTAAAAATAAAAAGTTATATGTATTGATATAGAACTAAATACCTATACTCCAGATAAGTGCGCTTACTTCATTTGATTATCAGGTGCTGTTTGGCTTTGGAAATGAGAAATGTTTAAACTTCTTACAAAGGCACTGGCAAAATGACATTCGGAGAACCCAACTCCTTTAAAGCACAGTAGTATGTCTTTCTTTAAAACCCAAACAAAATTTGACCTTACCTGCTGTGGTGCCTGGTGTAGTACCTGGTGTTGTGCCTGGTGTTGTTCCAGGTGTTGTTCCGGGAGTTGTTCCTGAGGGAAAACATCAAAAGTTATTATGTATTGATATAGAACTAAATACCTATACTCCAGTTATGTGCGCTTAGTTTAATTGATTATCAGTTGCTGTTTGGCTTTGGAATTGACAAATAATCACACTTCTTACAAAGGCATTGGCCTCATGACTTTCAGAGAACCCAACTCCTTTAAAGCACAGTAGTATGTCTCTCTTCAAACCCCAAACAAAATTTGACCTTACCTGGTGTAGTGCCTGGTGTAGTACCTGGTGTTGTGCCTGGTGTTGTTCCATGTGTTGTTCCAGGTGTTGTAGCTGGCGTTGTCACAGGCGTTGTTCCAGGTGTTGTTCCGGCTGTCGTTCCTGGCGTTGTTGCAGGTGTTGTAGCTGGAGTGGTTCCTGGTGTTGTTCCTGGAGTTGTTCCTAAGGGTAAAAATAAAAAGTTATATGTATTGATATAGAACTAAATACCTATACTCCAGATAAGTGCGCTTACTTCATTTGATTATCAGGTGCTGTTTGGCTTTGGAAATGAGAAATGTTTAAACTTCTTACAAAGGCACTGGCCAAATGACATTCGGAGAACCCAACTCCTTTAAAGCACAGTAGTATGTCTTTCTTTAAAACCCAAACAAAATTTGACCTTACCTGCTGTGGTGCCTGGTGTAGTACCTGGTGTTGTGCCTGGTGTTGTTCCAGGTGTTGTTCCGGGAGTTGTTCCTGAGGGAAAACATCAAAAGTTATATGTATTGATATAGAACTAAATACCTGTACTCCAGATATGTGCGCTTAGTTTAATTGATTATCAGTTGCTGTTTGGCTTTGGAAATGAGAAATGTTTAAACTTCTTACAAAGGCACTGGCCAAATGACATTCAGAGAACCCAACTCCTTTAAAGTACAGTAGTGTGTCTCTCTTCAAACCCCAAATAAAATTTGACCTTACCTGCTGTGGTGCCTGGTGTAGTACCTGGTGTTGTGCCTGGTGTTGTTCCAGGTGTTGTTGCCGGCGTTGTCACAGGCGTTGTTCCAGGTGTTGTTCCGGCTGTCGTTCCTGGTGTTGTTGCAGGTGTTGTAGCTGGAGTGGTTCCAGGTGTTGTTCCGGGAGTTGTTCCTGAGGGAAAACATCAAAAGTTATATGTATTGATATAGAACTAAATACCTATACTCCAGATATGTGCACTTAGTTTAATTGATTATCAGTTGCTGTTTGGCTTTGGAATTGAAAAATAATCACACTTCTTACAAAGGCACTGGCCAAATGACATTCAGAGAACCCAACTCATTTAAAGTACAGTAGTGTGTCTCTCTTTAAACCCCAAACAAAATTTGACCTTACCTTCTGTGGTGCCTGGTGTAGTACCTGGTGTGGTGCCTGGTGTTGTTCCAGGTGTTGTTCCAGGTGTTGTAGCCGGCGTTGTCACAGGCGTTGTTCCAGGTGTTGTTCCGGGAGTTGTTCCTGAGGGAAAACATCAAAAGTTATTATGTATTGATATAGAACTAAATACCTATACTCCAGTTATGTGCGCTTAGTTTAATTGATTATCAGTTGCTGTTTGGCTTTGGAATTGACAAATAATCACACTTCTTACAAAGGCATTGGCCTCATGACTTTCAGAGAACCCAACTCCTTTAAAGCACAGTAGTATGTCTCTCTTCAAACCCCAAACAAAATTTGACCTTACCTGGTGTAGTGCCTGGTGTAGTACCTGGTGTTGTGCCTGGTGTTGTTCCATGTGTTGTTCCAGGTGTTGTAGCTGGCGTTGTCACAGGCGTTGTTCCAGGTGTTGTTCCGGCTGTCGTTCCTGGCGTTGTTGCAGGTGTTGTAGCTGGAGTGGTTCCTGGTGTTGTTCCTGGAGTTGTTCCTAAGGGTAAAAATAAAAAGTTATATGTATTGATATAGAACTAAATACCTATACTCCAGATAAGTGCGCTTACTTCATTTGATTATCAGGTGCTGTTTGGCTTTGGAAATGAGAAATGTTTAAACTTCTTACAAAGGCACTGGCCAAATGACATTCGGAGAACCCAACTCCTTTAAAGCACAGTAGTATGTCTTTCTTTAAAACCCAAACAAAATTTGACCTTACCTGCTGTGGTGCCTGGTGTAGTACCTGGTGTTGTGCCTGGTGTTGTTCCAGGTGTTGTTCCGGGAGTTGTTCCTGAGGGAAAACATCAAAAGTTATATGTATTGATATAGAACTAAATACCTGTACTCCAGATATGTGCGCTTAGTTTAATTGATTATCAGTTGCTGTTTGGCTTTGGAAATGAGAAATGTTTAAACTTCTTACAAAGGCACTGGCCAAATGACATTCAGAGAACCCAACTCCTTTAAAGTACAGTAGTGTGTCTCTCTTCAAACCCCAAATAAAATTTGACCTTACCTGCTGTGGTGCCTGGTGTAGTACCTGGTGTTGTGCCTGGTGTTGTTCCAGGTGTTGTTGCCGGCGTTGTCACAGGCGTTGTTCCAGGTGTTGTTCCGGCTGTCGTTCCTGGTGTTGTTGCAGGTGTTGTAGCTGGAGTGGTTCCAGGTGTTGTTCCGGGAGTTGTTCCTGAGGGAAAACATCAAAAGTTATATGTATTGATATAGAACTAAATACCTATACTCCAGATATGTGCACTTAGTTTAATTGATTATCAGTTGCTGTTTGGCTTTGGAATCTAAAAATAATCACACTTCTTACAAAGGCACTGGCCAAATGACATTCAGAGAACCCAACTCATTTAAAGTACAGTAGTGTGTCTCTCTTTAAACCCCAAACAAAATTTGACCTTACCTTCTGTGGTGCCTGGTGTAGTACCTGGTGTGGTGCCTGGTGTTGTTCCAGGTGTTGTTCCAGGTGTTGTAGCCGGCGTTGTCACAGGCGTTGTTCCAGGTGTTGTTCCGGCTGTCGTTCCTGGCGTTGTTGCAGGTGTTGTAGCTGGAGTGGTTCCTGTTGTTGTTCCAGGTGTTGTTCCAGGTGTTGTAGACGGCGTTGTCACAGGCGTTGTTCCAGGTGTTGTTCCGGCTGTCGTTCCTGGCGTTGTTGCAGGTGTTGTAGCTGGAGTGGTTCCTGATGTTGTTCCTGGAGTTGTTCCTGAGGGAAAACATCAAAAGTTATATGTATTGATATAGAACTAAATACCTATACTCCAGATATGTGCGCTTAGTTTAATTGATTATCAGTTGCTGTTTGGCTTTGGAATTGACAAATAATCACACTTCTTACAAAGGCATTGGCCTCATGACTTTCAGAGAACCCAACTCCTTTAAAGCACAGTAGTATGTCTCTCTTCAAACCCCAAACAAAATTTGACCTTACCTGGTGTAGTGCCTGGTGTAGTACCTGGTGTTGTGCCTGGTGTTGTTCCAGGTGTTGTTCCAGGTGTTGTAGCTGGCGTTGTCACAGGCGTTGTTCCAGGTGTTGTTCCGGCTGTCGTTCCTGGCGTTGTTGCAGGTGTTGTAGCTGGAGTGGTTCCTGGTGTTGTTCCTGGAGTTGTTCCTAAGGGTAAAAATAAAAAGTTATATGTATTGATATAGAACTAAATACCTATACTCCAGATAAGTGCGCTTACTTCATTTGATTATCAGGTGCTGTTTGGCTTTGGAAATGAGAAATGTTTAAACTTCTTACAAAGGCACTGGCCAAATGACATTCGGAGAACCCAACTCCTTTAAAGCACAGTAGTATGTCTTTCTTTAAAACCCAAACAAAATTTGACCTTACCTGCTGTGGTGCCTGGTGTAGTACCTGGTGTTGTGCCTGGTGTTGTTCCAGGTGTTGTTCCGGGAGTTGTTCCTGAGGGAAAACATCAAAAGTTATATGTATTGATATAGAACTAAATACCTGTACTCCAGATATGTGCGCTTAGTTTAATTGATTATCAGTTGCTGTTTGGCTTTGGAAATGAGAAATGTTTAAACTTCTTACAAAGGCACTGGCCAAATGACATTCAGAGAACCCAACTCCTTTAAAGTACAGTAGTGTGTCTCTCTTTAAACCCCAAATAAAATTTGACCTTACCTGCTGTGGTGCCTGGTGTAGTACCTGGTGTTGTGCCTGGTGTTGTTCCAGGTGTTGTTCCGGGAGTTGTTCCTGAGGGAAAACATCAAAAGTTATTATGTATTGATATAGAACTAAATACCTATACTCCAGTTATGTGCGCTTAGTTTAATTGATTATCAGTTGCTGTTTGGCTTTGGAATTGACAAATAATCACACTTCCTACAAAGGCACTGGCCAAATGACATTCAGAGAACCCAACTCCTTTAAAGTAGAGTAGTGTGTCTCTCTTTAAACCCCAAACAAAATTTGACCTTACCTGCTGTGGTGCCTGGTGTAGTACCTGGTGTGGTGCCTGGTGTTGTTCCAGGTGTTGTTCCACGTGTTGTAGCCGGCGTTGTCACAGGCGTTGTTCCGGCTTTCGTTCCTGTTGTTGTTCCAGGTGTTGTTCCAGGTGTTGTAGACGGCGATGTCACAGGCGTTGTTCCAGGTGTTGTTCCGGCTGTCGTTCCTGGCGTTGTTGCAGGTGTTGTAGCTGGAGTGGTTCCTGGTGTTGTTCCTGGAGTTGTTCCTGAGGGAAAACATCAAAAGTTATATGTATTGATATGGAACTACATACCTATACTCCAGATATGTGCGCTTAGTTTAATTGATTATCAGTTGCTGTTTGGCTTTGGAATCGACAAATAATCACACTTCTTACAAAGGCACTGGCCAAATGATATTCAGAGAACCCAACTCCTTTAAAGCACAGTAGTATATCTTTCTTTATACCCCAAACAAAATTTGACCTTACCTGCTGTGGTGCCTGGTGTAGTACCTGGTGTTGTGCCTGGTGTTGTTCCAGTTGTTGTTCCGGGAGTTGTTCCTGAGGTAAAACATCAAAAGTTATATGTATTGATATAGAACTAAATACCTATACTCCAGATAAGTGCGCTTAGTTCACTTGATTATCAGTTGCTGTTTGGCTTTGGAAATGAGAAATGTTTAAACTTCTTACAAAGGCACTGGCCAAATGACATTCAGAGAACCCAACTCCTTTAAAGCACAGTAGTATGTCTTTCTTTAAAACCCAAACAAAATTTGACCTTACCTGCTGTGCTGCCTGGTGTAGTACCTGGTGTTGTGCCTGGTGTTGTTCCAGGTGTTGTTCCGGGAGTTGTTCCTGAGGGAAAACATCAAAAGTTATATGTATTGATTTAGAACTAAATACCTGTACTCCAGATATGTGCGCTTAGTTTAATTGATTATCAGTTGCTGTTTGGCTTTGGAAATGAGAAATGTTTAAACTTCTTACAAAGGCACTGGCCAAATTACATTCAGAGAACCCAACTCCTTTAAAGTACAGTAGTGTGTCTCTCTTCAAACCCCAAATAAAATTTGACCTTACCTGCTGTGGTGCCTGGTGTAGTACCTGGTGTTGTGCCTGGTGTTGTTCCAGGTGTTGTTCCGGGAGTTGTTCCTGAGGGAAAACATCAAAAGTTATATGTATTGATATAGAACTAAATACCTATACTCCAGATATGTGCGCTTAGTTTAATTGATTATCAGTTGCTGTTTGGCTTTGGAATTGAAAAATAATCACACTTCTTACAAAGGCACTGGCCAAATGACATTCAGAGAACCCAACTCCTTTAAAGTACAGTAGTGTGTCTCTCTTTAAACCCCAAACAAAATTTGACCTTACCTTCTGTGGTGCCTGGTGTAGTACCTGGTGTGGTGCCTGGTGTTGTTCCAGGTGTTGTTTCAGGTGTTGTAGCCGGCGTTGTCACAGGCGTTGTTCCAGGTGTTGTTCCGGCTGTCGTTCCTGGCGTTGTTGCAGGTGTTGTAGCTGGAGTGGTTCCTGTTGTTGTTCCAGGTGTTGTTCCAGGTGTTGTAGACGGCGATGTCACAGGCGTTGTTCCAGGTGTTGTTCCGGCTGTCGTTCCTGGCGTTGTTGCAGGTGTTGTAGCTGGAGTGGTTCCTGGTGTTGTTCCTGGAGTTGTTCCTGAGGGAAAACATCAAAAGTTATATGTATTGATATGGAACAACATACCTATACTCCAGATATGTGCGCTTAGTTTAATTGATTATCAGTTGCTGTTTGGCTTTGGAATTGACAAATAATCACACTTCTTACAAAGGCACTGGCCAAATGACATTCAGAGAACCCAACTCCTTTAAAGCACAGTAGTATATCTTTCTTTATACCCCAAACAAAATTTGACCTTACCTGCTGTGGTGCCTGGTGTAGTACCTGGTGTTGTGCCTGGTGTTGTTCCAGTTGTTGTTCCGGGAGTTGTTCCTGAGGGAAAACATCAAAAGTTATATGTATTGATATAGAACTAAATACCTATACTCCAGATAAGTGCGCTTAGTTCACTTGATTAGCAGTTGCTGTTTGGCTTTGGAAATGACAAATGTTTAAACTTCTTACAAAGGCACTGGCCAAATGACATTCAGAGAACCCAACTCCTTTAAAGCACAGTAGTATGTCTTTCTTTAAAACCCAAACAAAATTTGACCTTACCTGGTGTAGTGCCTGGTGTAGTACCTGGTGTTGTGCCTGGTGTTGTTCCAGGTGTTGTTCCAGGTGTTGTAGCTGGCGTTGTCACAGGCGTTGTTCCAGGT
This sequence comes from Strongylocentrotus droebachiensis, assembly GCA_035222895.1. NCBI lineage: Eukaryota > Metazoa > Echinodermata > Echinoidea > Camarodonta > Strongylocentrotidae > Strongylocentrotus > Strongylocentrotus droebachiensis. Next base: position 55,828 of record JAVYIG010004305.1, on the reverse strand, counting down.
GTTGTTCCGGCTGTCGTTCCTGGCGTTGTTGCAGGTGTTGTAGCTGGAGTGGTTCCTGGTGTTGTTCCTGGAGTTGTTCCTAAGGGTAAAAATAAAAAGTTATATGTATTGATATAGAACTAAATACCTATACTCCAGATAAGTGCGCTTACTTCATTTGATTATCAGGTGCTGTTTGGCTTTGGAAATGAGAAATGTTTAAACTTCTTACAAAGGCACTGGCCAAATGACATTCGGAGAACCCAACTCCTTAAAAGCACAGTAGTATGTCTTTCTTTAAAACCCAAACAAAATTTGACCTTACCTGCTGTGGTGCCTGGTGTAGTACCTGGTGTTGTGCCTGGTGTTGTTCCAGGTGTTGTTCCGGGAGTTGTTCCTGAGGGAAAACATCAAAAGTTATATGTATTGATATAGAACTAAATACCTGTACTCCAGATATGTGCGCTTAGTTTAATTGATTATCAGTTGCTGTTTGGCTTTGGAAATGAGAAATGTTTAAACTTCTTACAAAGGCACTGGCCAAATGACATTCAGAGAACCCAACTCCTTTAAAGTACAGTAGTGTGTCTCTCTTTAAACCCCAAATAAAATTTGACCTTACCTGCTGTGGTGCCTGGTGTAGTACCTGGTGTTGTGCCTGGTGTTGTTCCAGGTGTTGTTCCGGGAGTTGTTCCTGAGGGAAAACATCAAAAGTTATTATGTATTGATATAGAACTAAATACCTATACTCCAGTTATGTGCGCTTAGTTTAATTGATTATCAGTTGCTGTTTGGCTTTGGAATTGACAAATAATCACACTTCCTACAAAGGCACTGGCCAAATGACATTCAGAGAACCCAACTCCTTTAAAGTAGAGTAGTGTGTCTCTCTTTAAACCCCAAACAAAATTTGACCTTACCTGCTGTGGTGCCTGGTGTAGTACCTGGTGTGGTGCCTGGTGTTGTTCCAGGTGTTGTTCCACGTGTTGTAGCCGGCGTTGTCACAGGCGTTGTTCCGGCTGTCGTTCCTGGCGTTGTTGCAGGTGTTGTAGCTGGAGTGGTTCCTGGTGTTGTTCCAGGTGTTGTAGCCGGCGTTGTCACAGGCGTTGTTCCAGGTGTTGTTTCGGCTGTCGTTCCTGGCGTTGTTGCAGGTGTTGTAGCTGGAGTGGTTCCTGATGTTGTTCCGGGAGTTGTTCCTGAGGGAAAACATCAAAAGTTATATGTATTGATATAGAACTAAATACCTGTACTCCAGATATGTGCGCTTAGTTTAATTGATTATCAGTTGCTGTTTGGCTTTGGAAATGAGAAATGTTTAAACTTCTTACAAAGGCACTGGCCAAATGACATTCAGAGAACCCAACTCCTTTAAAGTACAGTAGTGTGTCTCTCTTTAAACCCCAAATAAAATTTGACCTTACCTGCTGTGGTGCCTGGTGTAGTACCTGGTGTTGTGCCTGGTGTTGTTCCAGGTGTTGTTCCGGGAGTTGTTCCTGAGGGAAAACATCAAAAGTTACTAGACTTTAATTCGTCACTTTGACGAATTAGGTGATACGTAATTATGCTCATGTGTAACATAATGAAGAACGCATTTTCACGATTTTATCTTTCGTTATAAAATACTACTCCCATTTTGATCTATCCATGAGTCAAGTTTCAACTGTGTAGGGCAGAGGGAGACAGAGCAACAGAATAAGAGGGAGGCAAGGCAAGAGAGAGAGAGATAGAGGGAGAGGGTGAAAGAGTAGAGAGAGAGAGAGAGGGGGGAGGCTGAAAGAGTAGAGGGAGAGAGATATAGATAGATGCAGAGACAGACCAAACAAGCGAGAGGGGCAGAATATGAGAGGAGAAGGGAAACAGAGCAAGAGAGAGGAGAGAGAGAGATGCAATTGAGAACAATGCTTTCCATATTTCTAGCATAAATAAGCTCTTGTGAATACTGATTTTGAAAGTGATGACGATATTAGGATGATGACCATGATTAAAAGTGGCACAGCGCCCCCTTCAGGTTTTCGATAGAGGATTAAACTGTTTACTTATACTAAACAAGCTCAAAACACCTTTTTTTAATAAATATTACAAAATGTACAAAGGGATTTATTTAATCCTGATTTAATATAAAATATGAGTTAGATATTAATATTGTACCCATCCATAACCCAACATTTATGATGTTAAATCTAGAAACGATTGTTAGTATGCATGGCAGTGAATAGCCAAAAGATAGAAATTGCCTCGAATTTCCTTGGATTAAATTGTTATACATAATATGAGACAAGCTGAGATGATGCAGAGAGAAAGGTGAGAGTAGAGAAAGTGAGAGAGGCAGAGACAGAAGGAGACAGGTCAAGAGAGGAAGAGGAAAAGGGAAACAGTGAGAGGGAGAGGGTGAAAGTGTAAGAAAGAGGGAGAGAACAAGAGAGATGAAGATGAGAGAGACCAAGAGAAGGAGAGAGGCAGAACAAGACTAGGTGAAGGGGGACAGAGCAAGAGAGAAAAGAGAGAGAGAGAGGGGGGAGAGATGTAATTGAGAAAAATGCCTTCAATATTTCTAGCATAAATAGCTAGGCTCTTGAATTACGATCATGACAGTGTGCCGAAACTGCCGATGATGATATAATGATAATGTTCATGAATACGTAATGAACATACATTGTGTTAATCCAAAAAGATACAGTTTATCATTACAAAATATGATGTTATGTAAAAGTTTATACTGAAATTCCCTGATGACCATGATTAAGAGTGGTATAGCGCCCCCTTCTGGTTTTTGATAGAGATTTGTAGAATCAGGATTTCAGAAAAAGTCGCCTAACACGCAAAATAAGAAAATTCTGAAATGTCGCCTTTAATTGAAATTTTCACTATGATGATGTCATCAAAATGATGAATGAGGTACGTTGACCTTGTAGATAATTTTCTTAGCTACACCGTATCAAAATTTGGGAGAACATAGAGCACAAATAAGCTAGATAGTGCTCAAAGATAAATGTCATGTAGATTCATGATGTGAACAAAATTCCCCTTCCATAGACATAACACGCAAATTAAGAAAATTCTGAAATGTGGCCTTTAATTTTGTATTGTATTGTATTGTATTGGTTTATTGAGATAAAAATCATTGGACATGCAGCTAAAAGCTGAAATTGTTCAATTTACAGAGTAAAAAGTACATGGTATAACATTGCATTGATAACACATTAAAATATATAGAACACTTAACAAATATTGTGTATATTTAAATACGATTTCATTGATGATATAAAATTGTCATTCGTTTTACATGAGATAGAAAATTGATAATTAACAATTTACAGGTTTATTGCAACAGTGATACGTAGGTGGGATAACATTTAGATGTTTATACAGATGAAATACGATAAAAGATAAGATATTAAAGCTAAGTTTCAATATTGGTTAAACAAGGTGATGTTCCTGAATTAAGCGAAATTGGCAAAATAATATTACATCAGAGAGTATAAAGTGAAGAAACCTTGAATGAATTAAATATAGTGATGATAAAGATGTAATGTTGACATCGACAAAGATAAATATTAACAAGGTGATGGTCCTGAGTTCAGCGAAATTGGCAAATTAATATTACATCAGAGAGTATAAAGTGAAGAAACCTTGAATGAATTAAATATAGTAGTGATAAAGATGTAATGTTGACATCGACAAAGATAAATATTAACAAGTAAATAGGCTACTTCACATTGATTGAAAAATTCTCAAGTTCTGTTATTAATTGATATTGCACATAGAAGAAGAGATACGAAAGTAGCAATCAGTAGATGAAAATTCATTTGGGAATATAATCAAATACATTGTTTTGATGACTTGATCTTTGTTAGTTTTAGTTCAAAGATTCAAGGTGAATTAAGCAGTCTAACAATAGTGGGTATCGTTGAGTTCTTGAATTCTTTACTATCATGACATCATTAAAATGAAAATCAGTGTACACTGATCTTGTGGACAATTGCCTTAACTACAAAATATTAAAATCTAGAAGAGAATCGATGAATATTGAGAGAAATACACTAAATTTTCCCTAAATATAATGACGTCACAATATGCATTTTTGTATTTTGACTTCCAAGGCCATTATGATGACGTCAAGATGTACTTAATGGTCAAATGAGATATGAAATCATATCTCCGACTCATACTCTATCTAAATATGGAAACAAAATTGGCAGTCCTTATTCATCGCAATAGACTTGTTATTGTCATGTTTTTGCCAATATATGCTTTGTAATACTAAAATCGCGCGTACGGACGGTTATCTTGAACGGACGCTCATTCCGTTATTAAAAGTGAAAAAGAGATAAACATGGTATCAAATTGTTCGGAAAAATATGAGGAATATTCTGTCAAAAATTATTGCGGAGGAATTATTTTCGTTCGGCCGTGACGAACGAAAACGCGCAAAAATGCGTGTTTTGCGCGATTTTTTATGAAATGCTTATAATGGCCTGAAACGTATGCAAAAAAAAATTAAGATGATTTTGAGCAATTTAAAATTTTACGCGCGCGTTAACGCGCGCACGTACGCGTACGCGCATTTTTGCGCGCATTTATTGACCTGAAATTGACCAGACGGACATTGATCTTAATCTTGATGAATATGAATGAGAAATAACTTTCTGTTATGAAGATATGATCATAAGTTCATTTTCACAAAATGGCGCCTGGATGACGTCACGATGATTTTGAGTCTTTGAAAAGTCATGCAGTTCTAAGTTAGACTAAGATCTATCATCATTGAAAGATTCATGACAATAACTTTATTCAGTCTTGAGATATCCTGCGAACAAAATCGAGGAAGAATAATAAAAATAAAAATAATAATAATAAAGAAAATCTTGACGAAATCAAAAGGTGATACGTATATTTCATACGTATCACCTAATTATGTATTGATATAGAACTAAATACCTATACTCCAGTTATGTGCGCTTAGTTTAATTGATTATCAGTTGCTGTTTGGCTTTGGAATTGACAAATAATCACACTTCTTACAAAGGCATTGGCCTCATGACTTTCAGAGAACCCAACTCCTTTAAAGCACAGTAGTATGTCTCTCTTCAAACCCCAAACAAAATTTGACCTTACCTGGTGTAGTGCCTGGTGTAGTACCTGGTGTTGTGCCTGGTGTTGTTCCAGGTGTTGTTCCAGGTGTTGTAGCTGGCGTTGTCACAGGCGTTGTTCCAGGTGTTGTTCCGGCTGTCGTTCCTAGCGTTGTTGCAGGTGTTGTAGCTGGAGTGGTTCCTGGTGTTGTTCCTGGAGTTGTTCCTAAGGGTAAAAATAAAAAGTTATATGTATTGATATAGAACTAAATACCTATACTCCAGATAAGTGCGCTTACTTCATTTGATTATCAGGTGCTGTTTGGCTTTGGAAATGAGAAATGTTTAAACTTCTTACAAAGGCACTGGCCAAATGACATTCGGAGAACCCAACTCCTTTAAAGCACAGTAGTATGTCTTTCTTTAAAACCCAAACAAAATTTGACCTTACCTGCTGTGGTGCCTGGTGTAGTACCTGGTGTTGTGCCTGGTGTTGTTCCAGGTGTTGTTCCGGGAGTTGTTCCTGAGGGAAAACATCAAAAGTTATATGTATTGATATAGAACTAAATACCTGTACTCCAGATATGTGCGCTTAGTTTAATTGATTATCAGTTGCTGTTTGGCTTTGGAAATGAGAAATGTTTAAACTTCTTACAAAGGCACTGGCCAAATGACATTCAGAGAACCCAACTCCTTTAAAGCACGGTAGTATGTCTTTCTTTAAACCCCAAACAAAATTTGACCTTACCTGCTGTGGTGCCTGGTGTAGTACCTGGTGTGGTGCCTGGTGTTGTTCCAGGTGTTGTTTCAGGTGTTGTAGCCGGCGTTGTCACAGGCGTTGTTCCTGCTGTCGTTCCTGGCGTTGTTGCAGGTGTTGTAGCTGGAGTGGTTCCTGGTGTTGTTCCAGGTGTTGTAGCCGGCGTTGTCACAGGCGTTGTTCCAGGTGTTGTTCCGGCTGTCGTTCCTGGCGTTGTTGCAGGTGTTGTAGCTGGAGTGGTTCCTGATGTTGTTCCTGGAGTTGTTCCTGAGGGAAAACATCAAAAGTTATATGTTTTGATATAGAATTAAATACCTGTATTCCAGATATGTGCGCTTAGTTTAATTGATTATCAGTTGCTGTTTGGCTTTGGAAATGAGAAATGTTTAAACTTCTTACAAAGGCACTGGCCAAATGACATTCAGAGAACCCAACTCCTTTAAAGTACAGTAGTGTGTCTCTCTTCAAACCCCAAATAAAATTTGAACTTACCTGCTGTGGTGCCTGGTGTAGTACCTGGTGTTGTGCCTGGTGTTGTTCCGGGAGTTGTTCCTGAGGGATAACATCAAAAGTTATATGTATTGATATAGAACTAAATACCTATACTCCAGATATGTGCGCTTAGTTTAATTGATTATCAGTTGCTGTTTGGCTTTGGAATTGACAAATAATCACACTTCTTACAAAGGCACTGGCCAAATGACATTCAGAGAACCCAACTCCTTTAAAGCACAGTAGTATGTCTTTCTTTATACCCCAAACAAAATTTGACCTTACCTGCTGTGGTGCCTGGTGTACTACCTGGTGTTGTGCCTGGTGTTGTTCCAGTTGTTGTTCCGGGAGTTGTTCCTGAGGGAAAACATCAAAAGTTATATGTATTGATATAGAACTAAACACCTATACTCTAGATAAGTGCGCTTAGTTCACTTGATTATCAGTTGCTGTTTGGCTTTGGAAATGACAAATGTTTAAACTTCTTACAAAGGCACTGGCCAAATGATATTCAGAGAACCCAACTCCTTTAAAGCACAGTAGTATGTCTTTCTTTAAACCCCAAACAAAATTTGACCTTACCTGCTGTGGTGCCTGGTGTAGTACCTGGTGTTGTGCCTGGTGTTGTTCCAGGTGTTGTTCCGGGAGTTGTTCCTGAGGGAAAACATCAAAAGTTATATGTATTGATATAGAACTAAATACCTATACTTCAGATATGTGCGCTTAGTTTAATTGATTATCAGTTGCTGTTTGGCTTTGGAATTGAAAAATAATCACACTTCTTACAAAGGCACTGGCCAAATGACATTCAGAGAACCCAACTCCTTTAAAGCACAGTAGTATGTCTTTCTTTATACCCCAAACAAAATTTGACCTTACCTGCTGTGGTGCCTGGTGTAGTACCTGGTGTTGTGCCTGGTGCTGTTCCAGTTGTTGTTCCGGGAGTTGTTCCTGAGGGAAAACATCAAAAGTTATATGTATTGATATAGAACTAAATACCTATACTCCAGATAAGTGCGCTTAGTTCACTTGATTGTCAGTTGCTGTTTGGCTTTGGAAATGACAAATGTTTAAACTTCTTACAAAGGCACTGGCCAAATGACATTCAGAGAACCCAACTCCTTTAAAGCACGGTAGTATGTCTTTCTTTAAACCCCAAACAAAATTTGACCTTACCTGCTGTGGTGCCTGGTGTAGTACCTGGTGTTGTGCCTGGTGTTGTTCCGGGAGTTGTTCCTGAGGGAAAACATCAAAAGTTATATGTATTGATATAGAACTAAATACCTATACTTCAGATATGTGCGCTTAGTTTAATTGATTATCAGTTGCTGTTTGGCTTTGGAATTGAAAAATAATCACACTTCTTACAAAGGCACTGGCCAAATGACATTCAGAGAACCCAACTCCTTTAAAGCACAGTAGTATGTCTTTCTTTATACCCCAAACAAAATTTGACCTTACCTGCTGTGGTGCCTGGTGTAGTACCTGGTGTTGTGCCTGGTGTTGTTCCAGGTGTTGTTCCAGGTGTTGTAGCTGGCGTTGTCACAGGCGTTGTTCCAGGTGTTGTTCCGGCTGTCGTTCCTGGCGTTGTTGCAGGTGTTGTAGCTGGAGTGGTTCCTGGTGTTGTTCCTGGAGTTGTTCCTAAGGGTAAAAATAAAAAGTTATATGTATTGATATAGAACTAAATACCTATACTCCAGATATGTGCGCTTAGTTTAATTGATTATCAGTTGCTGTTTGGCTTTGGAAATGAGAAATGTTTAAACTTCTTACAAAGGCACTGGCCAAATGACATTCAGAGAACCCAACTCCTTTAAAGTACAGTAGTGTGTCTCTCTTCAAACCCCAAATAAAATTTGACCTTACCTGATGTGGTGCCTGGTGTAGTACCTGGTGTTGTGCCTGGTGTTGTTCCAGGTGTTGTTCCGGGAGTTGTTCCTGAGGGAAAACATCAAAAGTTATTATGTATTGATATAGAACTCAATACCTATACTCCAGTTATGTGCGCTTATTTTAATTGATTATCAGTTGCTGTTTGGCTTTGGAATTGACAAATAATCACACTTCTTACAAAGGCACTGGCCAAATGACATTGAGAGAACCCAACTCCTTTAAAGTACAGTAGTATGTCTCTCTGAAAACCCCAAACAAAATTTGACCTTACCTGGTGTAGTGCCTGGTGTAGTACCTGGTGTTGTGCCTGGTGTTGTTCCAGGTGTTGTTCCAGGTGTTGTTCCGGCTGTCGTTACTGGCGTTGTTGCAGGTGTTGTAGCTGGAGTGGTTCCTGGTGGTGTTCCTTGAGTTGTTCCTTAGGGAAAACATCAAAAGTTATATCTATTATTATGAAACTAAATACCTATACTCCAGATATGTGCGCTTAGTTTAATTGATTATCAGTTGCTGTTTGGCTTTGGAATTGACAAATAATCACACTTCTTACAAAGGCACTGGCCAAATGACATTCAGAGAACCCAACTCCTTTAAAGCACAGTAGTATGTCTTATTTTATACCCCAAACAAAATTTGACCTTACCTACTGTTGTGCCTGGTGTAGTACCTGGTGTTGTGCCTGGTGTTGTTCCAGTTGTTGTTCCGGCTGTCGTTCCTGGCGTTGTTGCAGGTGTTGTAGCTGGAGTGGTTCCTGTTGTTGTTCCAGGTGTTGTTCCAGGTGTTGTAGCCGGCGTTGTCACAGGCGTTGTTCCAGGTGTTGTTCCGGCTGTCGTTCCTGGCGTTGTTGCAGGTGTTGTAGCTGGAGTGGTAGCTGAAGTGGTTCCTGGTGTTGTTCCAGGTGTTGTTCCAGGTGTTGTAGCCGGCGTTGTCACAGGCGTTGTTCCAGGTGTTGTTCCGGCTGTCGTTCCTGGCGTTGTTGCAGGTGTTGTAGCTGGAGTGGTTCCTGGTGTTGTTCCAGGTGTTGTTCCAGGTGTTGTTCCGGCTGTCGTTCCTGGCGTTGTTGCAGGTGTTGTAGCTGGAGAGGTTCCTGGTGTTGTTCCTGGAGTTGTTCCTAAGGGTAAAAATAAAAAGTTATATGTATTGATATAGAACTAAATACCTATACTCCAGATAATTGCGCTTACTTCATTTGATTATCAGTTGCTGTTTGGCTTTGGAAATGAGAAATGTTTAAACTTCTTACAAAGGCACTGGCCAAATGACATTCAGAGAACCCAACTCCTTTAAAGTACAGTAGTGTGTCTCTCTTCAAAACCCAAATAAAATTTGACCTTACCTGCTGTGGTGCCTTGTGTAGTACCTGGGATGGTGCCTGGTGTTGTTCCAGGTGTTGTAGCCGGCGTTGTCACAGGCGTTGTTCCAGGTGTTGTTCCGGCTGTCGTTCCTGGTGTTGTTGCAGGTGTTGTAGCTGGAGTGGTTTCAGGTGTTGTTCCGGGAGTTGTTCCTGAGGGAAAACATCAAAAGTTGTATGTATTGATATAGAACTAAATACCTATACTCCAGATATGTGCACTTAGTTTAATTGATTATCAGTTGCTGTTTGGCTTTGGAATTGAAAAATAATCACACTTCTTACAAAGGCACTGGCCAAATGACATTCAGAGAACCCAACTCCTTTAAAGTACAGTAGTGTGTCTCTCTTTAAACCCCAAACAAAATTTGACCTTACCTTCTGTGGTGCCTGGTGTAGTACCTGGTGTGGTGCCTGGTGTTGTTCCAGGTGTTGTTCCAGGTGTTGTAGCCGGCGTTGTCACAGGCGTTGTTCCAGGTGTTGTTCCGGCTGTCGTTCCTGGCGTTGTTGCAGGTGTTGTAGCTGGAGTGGTTCCTGTTGTTGTTCCAGGTGTTGTTCCAGGTGTTGTAGACGGCGTTGTGACAGGCGTTGTTCCAGGTGTTGTTCCGGCTGTCGTTCCTGGCGTTGTTGCAGGTGTTGTAGCTGGAGTGGTTCCTGGTGTTGTTCCTGGAGTTGTTCCTGAGGGAAAACATCAAAAGTTATATGTATTGATATAGAACTAAATACCTATACTCCAGATATGTGCGCTTAGTTTAATTGATTATCACTTGCTGTTTGGCTTTGGAAATGACAAATGTTTAAACTTCTTCCAAAGGCACTGGCCAAATGACATTCAGAGAACCCAACTCCTTTAAAGCACAGTAGTATGTCTTTCTTTAAACCCCAAACAAAATTTGACCTTACCTGCTGTGGTGCCTGGTGTAGTACCTGGTGTTGTGCCTGGTGTTGTTCCAGGTGTTGTTCCGGGAGTTGTTCCTGAGGGAAAACATCAAAAGTTATATGTATTGATATAGAACTAAATACCTATACTCCAGATATGTGCGCTTAGTTTAATTGATTATCAGTTGCTGTTTGGCTTTGGAATTGAAAAATAATCACACTTCTTACAAAGGCACTGGCCAAATGACATTCAGAGAACCCAACTCCTTTAAAGTACAGTAGTGTGTCTCTCTTTAAACCCCAAACAAAATTTGACCTTACCTGCTGTGGTGCCTGGTGTAATACCTGGTGTGGTGCCTGGTGTTGTTCCAGGTGTTGTTCCAGGTGTTGTAGCCGGCATTGTCACAGGCGTTGTTCCAGGTGTTGTTCCGGCTGTCGTTCCTGGCGTTGTTGCAGGTGTTGTAGCTGGAGTGGTTCCTGGTGTTGTTCCAGGTGTTGTTCCAGGTGTTGTAGCCGGCGTTGTCACAGGCGTTGTTCCAGGTGTTGTTCCGGCTGTCGTTCCTGGCGTTGTTGCAGGTGTTGTAAGTGGAGTGGTTCCTGGTGTTGTTCCTGGAGTTGTTCCTAAGGGTAAATATAAAAAGTTATATGTATTGATATAGAACTAAATACCTATACTCCAGATAAGTGCGCTTACTTCATTTGATTATCAGTTGCTGTTTGGCTTTGGAAATGAGAAATGTTTAAACTTCTTACAAAGGCACTGGCCAAATGACATTCAGAGAACCCAACTCCTTTAAAGCACAGTAGTATGTCTTTCTTTAAAACCCAAACAAAATTTGACCTTACCTGCTGTGGTGCCTGGTGTAGTACCTGGTGTTGTGCCTGGTGTTGTTCCAGGTGTTGTTCCGGGAGTTGTTCCTGAGGGAAAACATCAAAACTTATATGTATTGATATAGAACTAAATACCTGTACTCCAGATATGTGCGCTTAGTTTAATTGATTATCAGTTGCTGTTTGGCTTTGGAAATGAGAAATGTTTAAACTTCTTACAAAGGCATTGGCCAAATGACATTCAGAGAACCCAACTCCTTTAAAGTACAGTAGTGTGTCTCTCTTTAAACCCCAAACAAAATTTGACCTTACCTTCTGTGGTGCCTGGTGTAGTACCTGGTGTGGTGCCTGGTGTTGTTCCAGGTGTTGTTTCAGGTGTTGTAGCCGGCGTTGTCACAGGCGTTGTTCCAGGTGTTGTTCCGGCTGTCGTTCCTGGCGTTGTTGCAGGTGTTGTAGCTGGAGTGGTTCCTGTTGTTGTTCCAGGTGTTGTTCCAGGTGTTGTAGACGGCGATGTCACAGGCGTTGTTCCAGGTGTTGTTCCGGCTGTCGTTCCTGGCGTTGTTGCAGGTGTTGTAGCTGGAGTGGTTCCTGGTGTTGTTCCTGGAGTTGTTCCTGAGGGAAAACATCAAAAGTTATATGTATTGATATGGAACTACATACCTATACTCCAGATATGTGCGCTTAGTTTAATTGATTATCAGTTGCTGTTTGGCTTTGGAATTGACAAATAATCACACTTCTTACAAAGGCACTGGCCAAATGATATTCAGAGAACCCAACTCCTTTAAAGCACAGTAGTATATCTTTCTTTATACCCCAAACAAAATTTGACCTTACCTGCTGTGGTGCCTGGTGTAGTACCTGGTGTTGTGCCTGGTGTTGTTCCAGTTGTTGTTCCGGGAGTTGTTCCTGAGGTAAAACATCAAAAGTTATATGTATTGATATAGAACTAAATACCTATACTCCAGATAAGTGCGCTTAGTTCACTTGATTATCAGTTGCTGTTTGGCTTTGGAAATGAGAAATGTTTAAACTTCTTACAAAGGCACTGGCCAAATGACATTCAGAGAACCTAACTCCTTTAAAGCACAGTAGTATGTCTTTCTTTAAAACCCAAACAAAATTTGACCTTACCTGCTGTGCTGCCTGGTGTAGTACCTGGTGTTGTGCCTGGTGTTGTTCCAGGTGTTGTTCCGGGAGTTGTTCCTGAGGGAAAACATCAAAAGTTATATGTATTGATTTAGAACTAAATACCTGTACTCCAGATATGTGCGCTTAGTTTAATTGATTATCAGTTGCTGTTTGGCTTTGGAAATGAGAAATGTTTAAACTTCTTACAAAGGCACTGGCCAAATTACATTCAGAGAACCCAACTCCTTTAAAGTACAGTAGTGTGTCTCTCTTCAAACCCCAAATAAAATTTGACCTTACCTGCTGTGGTGCCTGGTGTAGTACCTGGTGTTGTGCCTGGTGTTGTTCCAGGTGTTGTTCCGGGAGTTGTTCCTGAGGGAAAACATCAAAAGTTATATGTATTGATATAGAACTAAATACCTATACTCCAGATATGTGCGCTTAGTTTAATTGATTATCAGTTGCTGTTTGGCTTTGGAATTGAAAAATAATCACACTTCTTACAAAGGCACTGGCCAAATGACATTCAGAGAACCCAACTCCTTTAAAGTACAGTAGTGTGTCTCTCTTTAAACCCCAAACAAAATTTGACCTTACCTTCTGTGGTGCCTGGTGTAGTACCTGGTGTGGTGCCTGGTGTTGTTCCAGGTGTTGTTTCAGGTGTTGTAGCCGGCGTTGTCACAGGCGTTGTTCCAGGTGTTGTTCCGGCTGTCGTTCCTGGCGTTGTTGCAGGTGTTGTAGCTGGAGTGGTTCCTGTTGTTGTTCCAGGTGTTGTTCCAGGTGTTGTAGACGGCGATGTCACAGGCGTTGTTCCAGGTGTTGTTCCGGCTGTCGTTCCTGGCGTTGTTGCAGGTGTTGTAGCTGGAGTGGTTCCTGGTGTTGTTCCTGGAGTTGTTCCTGAGGGAAAACATCAAAAGTTATATGTATTGATATGGAACAACATACCTATACTCCAGATATGTGCGCTTAGTTTAATTGATTATCAGTTGCTGTTTGGCTTTGGAATTGACAAATAATCACACTTCTTACAAAGGCACTGGCCAAATGACATTCAGAGAACCCAACTCCTTTAAAGCACAGTAGTATATCTTTCTTTATACCCCAAACAAAATTTGACCTTACCTGCTCTGGTGCCTGGTGTAGTACCTGGTGTTGTGCCTGGTGTTGTTCCAGTTGTTGTTCCGGGAGTTGTTCCTGAGGGAAAACATCAAAAGTTATATGTATTGATATAGAACTAAATACCTATACTCCAGATAAGTGCGCTTAGTTCACTTGATTATCAGTTGCTGTTTGGCTTTGGAAATGACAAATGTTTAAACTTCTTACAAAGGCACTGGCCAAATGACATTCAGAGAACCCAACTCCTTTAAAGCACAGTAGTATGTCTTTCTTTAAAACCCAAACAAAATTTGACCTTACCTGCTGTGCTGCCTGGTGTAGTACCTGGTGTTGTGCCTGGTGTTGTTCCAGGTGTTGTTCCGGGAGTTGTTCCTGAGGGAAAACATCAAAAGTTATATGTATTGATTTAGAACTAAATACCTGTACTCCAGATATGTGCGCTTAGTTTAATTGATTATCAGTTGCTGTTTGGCTTTGGAAATGAGAAATGTTTAAACTTCTTACAAAGGCACTGGCCAAATGACATTCAGAGAACCCAACTCCTTTAAAGTACAGTAGTGTGTCTCTCTTCAAACCCCAAATAAAATTTGACCTTACCTGCTGTGGTGCCTGGTGTAGTACCTGGTGTTGTGCCTGGTGTTGTTCCAGGTGTTGTTCCGGGAGTTGTTCCTGAGGGAAAACATCAAAAGTTATATGTATTGATATAGAACTAAATACCTATACTCCAGATATGTGCGCTTAGTTTAATTGATTATCAGTTGCTGTTTGGCTTTGGAATTGAAAAATAATCACACTTCTTACAAAGGCACTGGCCAAATGACATTCAGAGAACCCAACTCCTTTAAAGTACAGTAGTGTGTCTCTCTTTAAACCCCAAACAAAATTTGACCTTACCTTCTGTGGTGCCTGGTGTAGTACCTGGTGTGGTGCCTGGTGTTGTTCCAGGTGTTGTTTCAGGTGTTGTAGCCGGCGTTGTCACAGGCGTTGTTCCAGGTGTTGTTCCGGCTGTCGTTCCTGGCGTTGTTGCAGGTGTTGTAGCTGGAGTGGTTCCTGTTGTTGTTCCAGGTGTTGTTCCAGGTGTTGTAGACGGCGATGTCACAGGCGTTGTTCCAGGTGTTGTTCCGGCTGTCGTTCCTGGCGTTGTTGCAGGTGTTGTAGCTGGAGTGGTTCCTGGTGTTGTTCCTGGAGTTGTTCCTGAGGGAAAACATCAAAAGTTATATGTATTGATATGGAACAACATACCTATACTCCAGATATGTGCGCTTAGTTTAATTGATTATCAGTTGCTGTTTGGCTTTGGAATTGACAAATAATCACACTTCTTACAAAGGCACTGGCCAAATGACATTCAGAGAACCCAACTCCTTTAAAGCACAGTAGAATATCTTTCTTTATACCCCAAACAAAATTTGACCTTACCTGCTGTGGTGCCTGGTGTAGTACCTAGTGTTGTGCCTGGTGTTGTTCCAGTTGTTGTTCCGGGAGTTGTTCCTGAGGGAAAACATCAAAAGTTATATGTATTGATATAGAACTAAATACCTATACTCCAGATAAGTGCGCTTAGTTCACTTGATTATCAGTTGCTGTTTGGCTTTGGAAATGACAAATGTTTAAACTTCTTACAAAGGCACTGGCCAAATGACATTCAGAGAACCCAACTCCTTTAAAGCACAGTAGTATGTCTTTCTTTAAACCCCAAACAAAATTTGACCTTACCTGCTGTGGTGCCTGGTGTAGTACCTGGTGTTGTGCCTGGTGTTGTTCCAGTTGTTGTTCCGGGAGTTGTTCCTGAGGGAAAACATCAAAAGTTATATGTATTGATATAGAACTAAAAACCTATACTCCAGATAAGTGCGCTTAGTTCACTTGATTATCAGTTGCTGTTTGGCTTTGGAAATGAGAAATGTTTAAACTTCTTACAAAGGCACTGGCCAAATGACATTCAGAGAACCCAACTCCTTTAAAGTACAGTAGTGTGTCTCTCTTCAAACCCCAAATAAAATTTGACCTTACCTGCTGTGGTGCCTGGTGTAGTACCTGGTGTTGTGCCTGGTGTTGTTCCAGGTGTTGTTCCGGGAGTTGTTCCTGAGGGAAAACATCAAAAGTTATATGTATTGATATAGAACTAAATACCTATACTCCAGATATGTGCGCTTAGTTTAATTGATTATCAGTTGCTGTTTGGCTTTGGAATTGAAAAATAATCACACTTCTTACAAAGGCACTTGCCAAATGACATTCAGAGAACCCAACTCCTTTAAAGTACAGTAGTGTGTCTCTCTTTAAACCCCAAACAAAATTTGACCTTACCTTCTGTGGTGCCTGGTGTAGTACCTGGTGTGGTGCCTGGTGTTGTTCCAGGTGTTGTTTCAGGTGTTGTAGCCGGCGTTGTCACAGGCGTTGTTCCAGGTGTTGTTCCGGCTGTCGTTCCTGGCGTTGTTGCAGGTGTTGTAGCTGGAGTGGTTCCTGTTGTTGTTCCAGGTGTTGTTCCAGGTGTTGTAGACGGCGATGTCACAGGCGTTGTTCCAGGTGTTGTTCCGGCTGTCGTTCCTGGCGTTGTTGCAGGTGTTGTAGCTGGAGTGGTTCCTGGTGTTGTTCCTGGAGTTGTTCCTGAGGGAAAACATCAAAAGTTATATGTATTGATATGGAACAACATACCTATACTCCAGATATGTGCGCTTAGTTTAATTGATTATCAGTTGCTGTTTGGCTTTGGAATTGACAAATAATCACACTTCTTACAAAGGCACTGGCCAAATGACATTCAGAGAACCCAACTCCTTTAAAGCACAGTATAATATCTTTCTTTATACCCCAAACAAAATTTGACCTTACCTGCTGTGGTGCCTGGTGTAGTACCTAGTGTTGTGCCTGGTGTTGTTCCAGTTGTTGTTCCGGGAGTTGTTCCTGAGGGAAAACATCAAAAGTTATATGTATTGATATAGAACTAAATACCTATACTCCAGATAAGTGCGCTTAGTTCACTTGATTATCAGTTGCTGTTTGGCTTTGGAAATGACAAATGTTTAAACTTCTTACAAAGGCACTGGCCAAATGACATTCAGAGAACCCAACTCCTTTAAAGCACAGTAGTATGTCTTTCTTTAAACCCCAAACAAAATTTGACCTTACCTGCTGTGGTGCCTGGTGTAGTACCTGGTGTTGTGCCTGGTGTTGTTCCAGTTGTTGTTCCGGGAGTTGTTCCTGAGGGAAAACATCAAAAGTTATATGTATTGATATAGAACTAAATACCTATACTCCAGATAAGTGCGCTTAGTTCACTTGATTATCAGTTGCTGTTTGGCTTTGGAAATGAGAAATGTTTAAACTTCTTACAAAGGCACTGGCCAAATGACATTCAGAGAACCCAACTCCTTTAAAGTACAGTAGTGTGTCTCTCTTCAAACCCCAAATAAAATTTGACCTTACCTGCTGTGGTGCCTGGTGTAGTACCTGGTGTTGTGCCTGGTGTTGTTCCAGGTGTTGTTCCGGGAGTTGTTCCTGAGGGAAAACATCAAAAGTTATATGTATTGATATAGAACTAAATACCTATACTCCAGATATGTGCGCTTAGTTTAATTGATTATCAGTTGCTGTTTGGCTTTGGAATTGAAAAATAATCACACTTCTTACAAAGGCACTTGCCAAATGACATTCAGAGAACCCAACTCCTTTAAAGTACAGTAGTGTGTCTCTCTTTAAACCCCAAACAAAATTTGACCTTACCTTCTGTGGTGCCTGGTGTAGTACCTGGTGTGGTGCCTGGTGTTGTTCCAGGTGTTGTTTCAGGTGTTGTAGCCGGCGTTGTCACAGGCGTTGTTCCAGGTGTTGTTCCGGCTGTCGTTCCTGGCGTTGTTGCAGGTGTTGTAGCTGGAGTGGTTCCTGTTGTTGTTCCAGGTGTTGTTCCAGGTGTTGTAGACGGCGATGTCACAGGCGTTGTTCCAGGTGTTGTTCCGGCTGTCGTTCCTGGCGTTGTTGCAGGTGTTGTAGCTGGAGTGGTTCCTGGTGTTGTTCCTGGAGTTGTTCCTGAGGGAAAACATCAAAAGTTATATGTATTGATATGGAACAACATACCTATACTCCAGATATATGCGCTTAGTTTAATTGATTATCAGTTGCTGTTTGGCTTTGGAATTGACAAATAATCACACTTCTTACAAAGGCACTGGCCAAATGACATTCAGAGAACCCAACTCATTTAAAGTACAGTAGTGTGTCTCTCTTCAAACCTAAAACAAAATTTGACCTTACCTGGTGTGGTGCCTGGTGTAGTACTTGGTGTTGTGCCTGGTGTTGTCACAGGCGTTGTTCCAGGTGTTGTTCCGGGTGTCGTTCCAGGCGTTGTTGCAGGTGTTAAGGATGGAGTGGTTCCAGGTGTTGTTCCTGGAGTTGTTCCTGAGGGGAAAAAATCAAAAGTTATATGTATTGATATAGAACTAAATACCTATATTCAAGATTTTTGTGCTTAGTTTACTCGATTATCAGTCGCTGTTTGGCTAAATGGAAATGACAAATATTCAAACTTCTTACAAAGGCACTGGCTACATTACATTCAAAGGACACAACTCCTCTAAAGTACAGTAGTGTGTCTATCTTTAAATCCCAAACAAAATTTGACCTTACCTGGTGTGGTGCCTGGTGTAGTAACTGGTGTTGTGCCTTGTGTTGTTCCAGGTGTTGTTGCAGGTGTTGTAGCTGGCGTTGTCACAGGCGTTGTTCCCGGTGTTGTTCCGGCTGTCGTTCCTGGCGTTGTTGCAGGTGTTGTAGCTGGGGTGGTTCCAGGTGTTGTTCCTGGAGTAGTTCCTGAGGGGAAACAAATATAAATTTATATGAATTGATATAGAACTAAATACCTATACTCAAGATATCTTCGCTTAGTTTACTTGATTATTAGTTGCTTTTTAGCTTTGGAAATAACAAATTTTCAAACTTCTTACAAAGGCACTGGCCACATGACATTCAGAGAACCCAACTCCTTTAAAGGACAGTAAAGTGTTTCTCTTTAAACACCCCAAAAAATTGACCTTACCTGGTGTGGAGCCTGGTGTAGTATCTGGTGTTGTGCCTGGTGTTGTTCCAGGTGTTGTACCAGGTGTTGTTGCAGGTGTTGTAGCTGGCGTTGTCACAGGCGTTGTTCCCGGTGTTGTTCCGGCTGTCGTTCCTGGCGTTGTTGCAGGTGTTGTAGCTGGGGTAGTTCCAGGTGTTGTTCCTGGAGATGTTCCTGAGGGGAAAAAAATCAAAAGTTATATGTATTGATGTAGAACTAAATACCTATACTCCAGATATGTGCGCTTAGTTTAATTGATTATCAGTTGCTGTTTAGCTTTGGAAATGAGAAATGTTTAAACTTCTTACAAAGGCAATGGCCAAATGACATTCAGAGAACCCAACTCATTTAAAGTACAGTAGTGTGTCTCTCTTCAAACCTAAAACAAAATTTGACCTTACCTGGTGTGGTGCCTGGTGTAGTACTTGGTGTTGTGCCTGGTGTTGTCACAGGCGTTGTTCCAGGTGTTGTTCCGGGTGTCGTTCCAGGCGTTGTTGCAGGTGTTAAGGATGGAGTGGTTCCAGGTGTTGTTCCTGGAGTTGTTCCTGAGGGGAAAAAATCAAAAGTTATATGTATTGATATAGAACTAAATACCTATATTCAAGATTTTTGTGCTTAGTTTACTCGATTATCAGTCGCTGTTTGGCTAAATGGAAATGACAAATATTCAAACTTCTTACAAAGGCACTGGCTACATTACATTCAAAGGACACAACTCCTCTAAAGTACAGTAGTGTGTCTATCTTTAAATCCCAAACAAAATTTGACCTTACCTGGTGTGGTGCCTGGTGTAGTAACTGGTGTTGTGCCTTGTGTTGTTCCAGGTGTTGTTCCAGGTGTTGTAGACGGCGATGTCACAGGCGTTGTTCCAGGTGTTGTTCCGGCTGTCGTTCCTGGCGTTGTTGCAGGTGTTGTAGCTGGAGTGGTTCCTGGTGTTGTTCCTGGAGTTGTTCCTGAGGGAAAACATCAAAAGTTATATGTATTGATATGGAACAACATACCTATACTCCAGATATATGCGCTTAGTTTAATTGATTATCAGTTGCTGTTTGGCTTTGGAATTGACAAATAATCACACTTCTTACAAAGGCACTGGCCAAATGACATTCAGAGAACCCAACTCATTTAAAGTACAGTAGTGTGTCTCTCTTCAAACCTAAAACAAAATTTGACCTTACCTGGTGTGGTGCCTGGTGTAGTACTTGGTGTTGTGCCTGGTGTTGTCACAGGCGTTGTTCCAGGTGTTGTTCCGGGTGTCGTTCCAGGCGTTGTTGCAGGTGTTAAGGATGGAGTGGTTCCAGGTGTTGTTCCTGGAGTTGTTCCTGAGGGGAAAAAATCAAAAGTTATATGTATTGATATAGAACTAAATACCTATATTCAAGATTTTTGTGCTTAGTTTACTCGATTATCAGTCGCTGTTTGGCTAAATGGAAATGACAAATATTCAAACTTCTTACAAAGGCACTGGCTACATTACATTCAAAGGACACAACTCCTCTAAAGTACAGTAGTGTGTCTATCTTTAAATCCCAAACAAAATTTGACCTTACCTGGTGTGGTGCCTGGTGTAGTAACTGGTGTTGTGCCTTGTGTTGTTCCAGGTGTTGTTGCAGGTGTTGTAGCTGGCGTTGTCACAGGCGTTGTTCCCGGTGTTGTTCCGGCTGTCGTTCCTGGCGTTGTTGCAGGTGTTGTAGCTGGGGTGGTTCCAGGTGTTGTTCCTGGAGTAGTTCCTGAGGGGAAACAAATATAAATTTATATGAATTGATATAGAACTAAATACCTATACTCAAGATATCTTCGCTTAGTTTACTTGATTATTAGTTGCTTTTTAGCTTTGGAAATAACAAATTTTCAAACTTCTTACAAAGGCACTGGCCACATGACATTCAGAGAACCCAACTCCTTTAAAGGACAGTAAAGTGTTTCTCTTTAAACACCCCAAAAAATTGACCTTACCTGGTGTGGAGCCTGGTGTAGTATCTGGTGTTGTGCCTGGTGTTGTTCCAGGTGTTGTACCAGGTGTTGTTGCAGGTGTTGTAGCTGGCGTTGTCACAGGCGTTGTTCCCGGTGTTGTTCCGGCTGTCGTTCCTGGCGTTGTTGCAGGTGTTGTAGCTGGGGTAGTTCCAGGTGTTGTTCCTGGAGATGTTCCTGAGGGGAAAAAAATCAAAAGTTATATGTATTGATGTAGAACTAAATACCTATACTCCAGATATGTGCGCTTAGTTTAATTGATTATCAGTTGCTGTTTAGCTTTGGAAATGAGAAATGTTTAAACTTCTTACAAAGGCAATGGCCAAATGACATTCAGAGAACCCAACTCATTTAAAGTACAGTAGTGTGTCTCTCTTCAAACCTAAAACAAAATTTGACCTTACCTGGTGTGGTGCCTGGTGTAGTACTTGGTGTTGTGCCTGGTGTTGTCACAGGCGTTGTTCCAGGTGTTGTTCTGGGTGTCGTTCCAGGCGTTGTTGCAGGTGTTAAGGATGGAGTGGTTCCAGGTGTTGTTCCTGGAGTTGTTCCTGAGGGGAAAAAATCAAAAGTTATATGTATTGATATAGAACTAAATACCTATATTCAAGATTTTTGTGCTTAGTTTACTCGATTATCAGTCGCTGTTTGGCTAAATGGAAATGACAAATATTCAAACTTCTTACAAAGGCACTGGCTACATTACATTCAAAGGACACAACTCCTCTAAAGTACAGTAGTGTGTCTATCTTTAAATCCCAAACAAAATTTGACCTTACCTGGTGTGGTGCCTGGTGTAGTAACTGGTGTTGTGCCTTGTGTTGTTCCAGGTGTTGTTGCAGGTGTTGTAGCTGGCGTTGTCACAGGCGTTGTTCCCGGTGTTGTTCCGGCTGTCGTTCCTGGCGTTGTTGCAGGTGTTGTAGCTGGGGTGGTTCCAGGTGTTGTTCCTGGAGTAGTTCCTGAGGGGAACCAAATATAAATTTATATGAATTGATATAGAACTAAATACCTATACTCAAGATATCTTCGCTTAGTTTACTTGATTATTAGTTGCTTTTTAGCTTTGGAAATAACAAATTTTCAAACTTCTTACAAAGGCACTGGCCACATGACATTCAGAGAACCCAACTCCTTTAAAGGACAGTAAAGTGTTTCTCTTTAAACACCCCAAAAAATTGACCTTACCTGGTGTGGAGCCTGGTGTAGTATCTGGTGTTGTGCCTGGTGTTGTTCCAGGTGTTGTACCAGGTGTTGTTGCAGGTGTTGTAGCTGGCGTTGTCACAGGCGTTGTTCCCGGTGTTGTTCCGGCTGTCGTTCCTGGCGTTGTTGCAGGTGTTGTAGCTGGGGTAGTTCCAGGTGTTGTTCCTGGAGATGTTCCTGAGGGGAAAAAAATCAAAAGTTATATGTATTGATATGGAACAACATACCTATACTCCAGATATGTGCGCTTAGTTTAATTGATTATCAGTTGCTGTTTGGCTTTGGAATTGACAAATAATCACACTTCTTACAAAGGCACTGGCCAAATGACATTCAGAGAACCCAACTCCTTTAAAGCACAGTAGAATATCTTTCTTTATACCCCAAACAAAATTTGACCTTACCTGCTGTGGTGCCTGGTGTAGTACCTGGTGTTGTGCCTGGTGTTGTTCCAGTTGTTGTTCCGGGAGTTGTTCCTGAGGGAAAACATCAAAAGTTATATGTATTGATATAGAACTAAATACCTATACTCCAGATAAGTGCGCTTAGTTCACCTGATTATCAGTTGCTGTTTGGCTTTGGAAATGACAAATGTTTAAACTTCTTACAAAGGCACTGGCCAAATGAAATTCAGAGAACCCAACTCCTTTAAAGCACAGTAGTATGTCTTTCTTTAAAACCCAAACAAAATTTGACCTTACCTGCTGTGCTGCCTGGTGTAGTACCTGGTGTTGTGCCTGGTGTTGTTCCAGGTGTTGTTCCGGGAGTTGTTCCTGAGGGAAAACATCAAAAGTTATATGTATTGATTTAGAACTAAATACCTATACTCCAGATATGTGCGCTTAGTTTAATTGATTATCAGTTGCTGTTTGGCTTTGGAATTGAAAAATAATCACACTTCTTACAAAGGCACTGGCCAAATGACATTCAGAGAACCCAACTCCTTTAAAGTACAGTAGTGTGTCTCTCTTTAAACCCCAAATAAAATTTGACCTTACCTTCTGTGGTGCCTGGTGTAGTACCTGGTGTGGTGCCTGGTGTTGTTCCAGGTGTTGTTTCAGGTGTTGTAGCCGGCGTTGTCACAGGCGTTGTTCCAGGTGTTGTTCCGGCTGTCGTTCCTGGCGTTGTTGCAGGTGTTGTAGCTGGAGTGGTTCCTGTTGTTGTTCCAGGTGTTGTTCCAGGTGTTGTAGACGGCGATGTCACAGGCGTTGTTCCAGGTGTTGTTCCGGCTGTCGTTCCTGGCGTTGTTGCAGGTGTTGTAGCTGGAGTGGTTCCTGGTGTTGTTCCTGGAGTTGTTCCTGAGGGAAAACATCAAAAGTTATATGTATTGATATGGAACAACATACCTATACTCCAGATATGTGCGCTTAGTTTAATTGATTATCAGTTGCTGTTTGGCTTTGGAATTGACAAATAATCACACTTCTTACAAAGGCACTGGCCAAATGACATTCAGAGAACCCAACTCCTTTAAAGCACAGTAGAATATCTTTCTTTATACCCCAAACAAAATTTGACCTTACCTGCTGTGGTGCCTGGTGTAGTACCTGGTGTTGTGCCTGGTGTTGTTCCAGTTGTTGTTCCGGGAGTTGTTCCTGAGGGAAAACATCAAAAGTTATATGTATTGATATAGAACTAAATACCTATACTCCAGATAAGTGCGCTTAGTTCACTTGATTATCAGTTGCTGTTTGGCTTTGGAAATGACAAATGTTTAAACTTCTTACAAAGGCACTGGCCAAATGACATTCAGAGAACCCAACTCCTTTAAAGCACAGTAGTATGTCTTTCTTTAAACCCCAAACAAAATTTGACCTTACCTGCTGTGGTGCCTGGTGTAGTACCTGGTGTTGTGCCTGGTGTTGTTCCAGGTGTTGTTCCGGGAGTTGTTCCTGAGGGAAAACATCAAAAGTTATTATGTATTGATATAGAACTAAATACCTATACTCCAGATATGTGCGCTTAGTTTAATTGATTATCAGTTGCTGTTTGGCTTTGGAATTGACAAATAATCACACTTCTTACAAAGGCACTGGCCAAATGACATTCAGAGAACCCAACTCCTTTAAAGTACAGTAGTGTGTCTCTCTTCAAACCCCAAACAAAATTTGACCTTACCTGCTGTGGTGCCTGGTGTAGTACCTGGTGTTGTGCCTGGTGTTGTTCCAGGTGTTGTTCCGGGAGTTGTTCCTGAGGGAAAACATCAAAAGTTATATGTATTGATGTAGAACTAAATACCTATACTCCAGATATGTGCGCTTAGTTTAATTGATTATCAGTTGCTGTTTAGCTTTGGAAATGAGAAATGTTTAAACTTCTTACAAAGGCAATGGCCAAATGACATTCAGAGAACCCAACTCATTTAAAGTACAGTAGTGTGTCTCTCTTCAAACCTAAAACAAAATTTGACCTTACCTGGTGTGGTGCCTGGTGTAGTACCTGGTGTGGTGCCTGGTGTAGTACCTGGTGTGGTGCCTGGTGTTGTTCCAGGTGTTGTTCCAGGTGTTGTAGCCGGCGTTGTCACAGGCGTTGTTCCAGGTGTTGTTCCGGCTATCGTTCCTGGTGTTGTTGCAGGTGTTGTAGCTGGAGTGGTTCCAGGTGTTGTTCCGGGAGTTGTTCCTAAGGGAAAAAATCAAAGTTATATGTATCGATATATAACTAAATACCTATACGCCAGATATGTGCGCTTACTTCACTTGATTATCAGTTGCTTTTTGGCTTTGGAAATGACAAATGTTTAAACTTCTTACAAAGGCACTGGCCAAATGACATTCAGACAACCCAACTCCTTTAAAAAACAGTAGTGTGTCTCTCTTTAAACCCCCCAAAAAATGTGTATCGATATATAACTAAATACCTATACGCCAGATATGTGCGCTTACTTCACTTGATTATCAGTTGCTTTTTGGCTTTGGAAATGACAAATGTTTAAACTTCTTACAAAGGCACTGGCCAAATGACATTCAGACAACCCAACTCCTTTAAAAAACAGTAGTGTGTCTCTCTTTAAACCCCCCAAAAAATGTGACCTTACCTGCTGTGGTGCCCGGTGTAGTACCTGGTGTTGTGCCTGGTGTTGTTCCTGGTGTTGTTCCAGGTGTTGTAGCTGGCGTTGTCACAGGCGTTGTTCCAGGTGTTGTTCCGGCTGTCGTTCCTGGTGTTGTAGCTAGAGTGGTTCCAGGTGTTGTTCCTGGAGTTGTTCCTGAGGGAAAAAAGAAAAAAAGTTATGTGTAAAAGTTAGAACTAAATACCCATACTCAAGATATGTGCGCTTAGTTCAATTGATTATCAGTTGCTGTTTGGCTTTGGAAATGACAAATGTTCAAACTTATTACAAAGACACTGGCCAAATGACATTCAGAGAACCCAACTCCTTTAAAGTACAGTAGTATGTCTCTCTTTAAACCCCAAACAAAATTTGACCTTACCTGCTGTGGTGCCTGGTGTAGTACCTGCTGTGGTGCCTGGTGTAGTACCTGGTGTGGTGCCTGGTGTTGTTCCAGGTGTTGTTCCGGGAGTTGTTCCTGAGGGAAAACATCAAAAGTTATATGTATTGATATAGAACTAAATACCTATACTCCAGATATGTGCGCTTAGTTTAATTGATTATCAGTTGCTGTTTGGCTTTGGAATTTAAAAATAATCACACTTCTTACAAAGGCACTGGCCAAATGACATTCAGAGAACCCAACTCCTTTAAAGTACAGTAGTGTGTCTCTCTTTAAACCCCAAACAAAATTTGACCTTAACTGCTGTGGTGCCTGGTGTAGTACCTTGTGTGGTGCCTGGTGTTGTTCCAGGTGTTGTTCCAGGTGTTGTAGCAGGCGTTGTCACAGGCGTTGTTCCAGGTGTTGTTCCGGCTGTCGTTCCTGGCGTTGTTGCAGGTGTTGTAGCTGGACTGGTTCCTAGTGTTGTTCCTGGAGTTGTTCCTGAGGGAAAAATAAAAAGTTATATGTATTGATATAAAACTAAATACCTATACGCCAGATATGTGCGCTTACTTCATTTGATTATCAGTTGCTTTTTGGCTTTGGAAATGGCAAATGTTTAAACTTCTTACAAAGGCACTGTCCAAATGACATTCAGAGAACCCAACTCCTTTAAAAAACAGTAGTGTGTCTCTCTTTAAAACCCAAACAAAATTTGACCTTACCTGCTGTGGTGCCTGGTGTAGTACCTGGGATGGTGCCTGGTGTTCTTCCAGGTGTTGTAGCCGGCGTTGTCACAGGCGTTGTTCCAGGTGTTGTTCCGGCTGTCGTTCCTGGTGTTGTTGCAGGTGTTGTAGCTGGAGTGGTTCCAGGTGTTGTTCCGGGAGTTGTTCCTGAGGGAAAAAATCAAAAGTTATATGTATTGATATAGAACTAAATACCTATACTCCAGATATGTGCGCTTAGTTTAATTGATTATCAGTTGCTGTTTGGCTTTGGAATTGACAAATGTTCAAACTTCTTACAAAGGCATGGGCCAAATGAAATTTACAGAATCCAACTCCTTTAAAGCACAGTAGTATGTCTCTCTTTAAACCCCAAACAAAATTTGACTTTACCTGCTGTGGTGCCTGGTGTAGTACCTGGTGTTGTGCCTGGTGTTGTTCCAGGTGTTGTTCCTGGAGTTGTTCCTGAGGGAAAAAATAAATAAAGTTATATGTAAAAGTTAGAACTAAATACCTATACTCAAGATATATGCGCTTAGTTCAATTGATTATCAGTTGCTGTTTGGCTTTGGAAATGACAAATGTTCAAACTTATTACAAAGGCACTGGCCAAATGACATTCAGAGAACCCAACTCCTTTAAAGTACAGTAGTGTGTCTCTCTTTAAACCCCCCCCCCAAAAAAAAAAAAAAAAAAAAAAATGACCTTACCTGCTGTGGTGCCTGGTGTAGTACCTGGTGTTGTGCCTGGTGTTGTTCCAGGTGTTGTTCCGGGAGTTGATCCTGAGGGAAAACATCAAAAGTTATATGTATTGATATAGAACTAAATACCTATACTCCAGATATGTGCGCTTAGTTTAATTGATTATCAGTTGCTGTTATTGACACCTTCCTTTCTTCTTATTCATCTCTTTTTATTTTGATACTTGATTTTATGAGAAAATACACAGTTTGTAAAAAGTAAAACATTTCAATGTAAGTTTATGTTGCATCTAATTGAATTGAAATAGTTTATCAGCCAAAAATTGACTGTTATTATTTACGTCGGACATTATACTGTAGCGAAAATATATAAACATGATCAAATGAAACTCAAGAAGAATTCAGAACGGTTGGGGGGATGAAAGGAGAGCCAAAATAGCATACTAAAAATACAGTACAGACTATATAACAATGCGCCCAACTTTATCTTTCTCTCTTTCTCTCTGTCTTGTCTGTCTGTCTCTCTCTCTCACACTCTCTAAAAACCGGTTCATTATACTTCATCTCTCTCCTACCGTTTTCTGTTCCGCGATTTCCGAAAGCACGTTTTGACATATAAATAAGAATTGTTAATCATATAACGCATAGCCAGATTTTACCCTATATCTAAAATATTGATGCAAATATATTACAATCATGGAAATATAAAGGTATAAACAAGAAGATGTGATTAAATAAAATGTCACAGACAAAAAGATGATAGGGGAAATGTTTGCTTCTCTCTCACTTGATCACTTGCTCTCTCAACGCCAGTTTCCGTCTTTCTTTCTCGTACTTCTTTCTGTTCCACTATTTGTTTTTATACCAAAATTGTTCCTTCCGATTTTGAGAAAAACTATTATACAATATTTTTTAAATGATAAGAAAAATTAAGGGAACTAATGGCTGATATCGAATTGAGAAGAATACTACTGTACACTAATTAAACAAGTAAGAGTTTGGATATAAAAACATCTCTTTTGCATACAATTAATATGACAATCTTTTTTGACAGAACTAATATACGTCGGATGAAGGAAATAACTCCTTGGTCGGACATTATACTTTAGCGAAAAGATTTTTTTTTTTTAAGAACTAAAGAAACATTCGGAACGGGGGGGAATGATCAGATAGACAACTAGCATAATAATAAATACAGTACAGACTTCGTCCAACTTTCTATCTCCCTCTCTCTCTCTCTCTCTATATATGTCAATGTTGTACCGCCATTTGCTTGTATGCCGGCATCATTCCTTCTTTGAGATAAATTATGATAACATATCCGTGATGATGAAAACATATATCTTAAATACTAGGGAACAAAAACAGAGAACGAGCGGCTGTTAATGTCAAAATTAATATTACTGTACACAAATTATAGAAAGTAAAAGTTTTGATTTTGAATGTAAATCTCTGTTGCATGCATCAAAATAAAATGAAACGTTCATTATATCGACGGAAATAATATACATCGGACATTATACTTTACCACAAAAGGGTCATCTAGAAGTAGGTGGATAATATCATGAGAGAAAGAATAGAAAGAATGAAACTTTCTCTTTCAAAAACAGAAGAATAATGGAGAGGGAGACAAGGAAAAGTACACAATAAATAAATATAAACAAGATAGGATTCTAGAGCGGAAGATGATATAGGGGAAACGAAATAGTTTGTAAGTATTGCCTGGAGAGCAAAATAATTATTCTGTTTTATTTACTAATGTAAAGCGCTTTGATCATGTTTTATGTAAAGGCGCTATATAATATCAATATGTATGAATATATTGGCAAATGTTGACAATTATAGTTTGTAAGAGTATGTATTGACAAAGTACATACAAATAAAAATGACACAGAAATGTCTGCAAGTATTTGGGACCTATATAGAATATGTGAAAAGAGCTATGTTTTTGTCTTTGGCCCATGATCTCACGGCTAAGTTACGTAAGAGGAACAAAGAACGTTGTCGAATGTAAAGGTTGTTGTCATGGTTATAAACTCCAACAATAGAAGAGCGGAAGTAAGGTAAGGGTATAATTGAATGACAATGAACTGGCTTACAGCATTGATGATCCTACATGTATATAACCCTGTTTTTTTGTTGTGTTTTTGGGGGAGTGGGGTCTTGTTGTTTTTGCAATCATTCAAAGATAATATCAATCATAAGAGATAAAGGAATGAACAAGAATATGTGATATGCTAAAATGTCACAGACAAAAAGATGATGAGAAATGATTGTTTCTCTCTCTCTTTTTCTCTCTCTTTTTCTCTCTCTTCATGTGTCTCTCTCTCTCCCTCTCTTTTTCCTCTCTCTATCCCCTTCTCTCCCTCTCTCTCTGTCTGTCTCTCTGTCTATCTGCCAATGTTGTTCCGCCATTTGCTTGTATGCCGGCACCATTCCTTCTTTGAGATAAATGATTATAACATAATCCTGATGATATACAAATATACCATATATTTTGAATAGGAAACGAAATAGAAAAGGAGCGGCTGGTAATGTCGAAATGAAAAGAATATTACTGTACAATAATTATACAAAGTAACCCTTTTGAATGTAAATATCTGTTGCATCAAATTGATATTTCAAAAAGAAGTTTATTATGCTATATTGACGGTACTATTATACGTCGGACATTGTACATTCATAAAACTAAAGGAAAACAAATCGGAGCTGGAGGGGGGGGGGGATCGGAGAGACAAATATCATAAAAATGTATACAGTACAGACTATACGTCCAACTTTCTCTCTCTCCCGCCCCCCCCCCCTCTTTCTCTCTCCCGCTCTCTGTCTGTCTGTCTATCTGTCAATGTCGTTTTCCATCTTCATCTTTCATATTGTCTTCTATTCCTCCATTTGCTTGTAGGCCGGCAGCATTCCTTCCGTGAGATTGATTATTATAACATATCCCTGATGATGTACTCATAATACCTTATATTTATTATGAGAAACGAAATAGAAAACGAGCAGCTGATAATGTCGAAACGAGAAGAATATTAAAGAATAATAATTATGCAAAGTAAAACTTTTGAATGTAAATCTATGTTGCATCAAACTGATACAAACATTTAGTATGTTATATTGACGATACTATTATTCGTTGGACATTATACTTTAGCCAAAATATATAAACAAACAAAAAAGAGAGAAACTAAATAATATAATTTATCTGATCTAGGAGGGGGGGGGTGGGGGTGGTGCGACAAATATTATAAAAATAAATACAGCACAAAATACGTCCAACTTTCTACCCCCCCCCCCTCTATCTCTATTCTTTCTCCCCCCCCCCCCCTCTCCCTCCCTCTCTCTCTATTATGCCTGTCCCTCTGTCTATCTGTCAATGTCGTTTTTCCATTTTCATCTTTCTTATTGTTATCTATTCCTCCATTTGCTTGTACGCCGGCAGCAAGTTCCTTGAGATTAATTATTATAACATAAAATTATCCCTGATGATGTACATTATACCTTATATTTATTATAGGGAGCGAAATAGAAAACGAGCGGCTGATAATGTCAAAATTAGAAGAATATTTCTGTACAATATTTATACAAAATAAAACTTTTGAATGTAAATCTCTGTTGCATCAAACTGATATAAACAAACTTTTATTATGCTATATTGACGGTACTATTATCCGTCGAACATTATGCTCTAGCCAAAAGATATGAACAAACAAAAAAGAGAAAAACTAAAGAAAAAATCTGAGGTGTGTGGGGGGGGGGGTAGTCGGTGAGAAAAATATCATAATAATAAATACAGAACAGACCAACGTCCAACTTTCTATCTCTCCTGCCCCCGCCCAACCCCTCTCTCTCTCCCTCTCTCTCTTTCTATGTCGTTTTCCATCTTCATCTTTCATAATGTTGTCTACTATTCCGCCATTTACTTGTATGCCGGCATCATCCCTTCCTTGAGATTAATTATTATAACATATCCCTGATATTATACGTCAGACATTATACTTTAGCGAAAAGATATAATCAAACAAAAAAGACACGAACATAAAACAAAACAAAATCAGAGCTGGAGGGGGGGGGGGGAGGGGGGGATTGGAGATAACTTTCTATCTCCCCCTCTTTCTCAAATAATTTATATCCCCTGTCACATATACCTC
This sequence comes from Strongylocentrotus droebachiensis, assembly GCA_035222895.1. Taxonomy (NCBI): domain Eukaryota; kingdom Metazoa; phylum Echinodermata; class Echinoidea; order Camarodonta; family Strongylocentrotidae; genus Strongylocentrotus; species Strongylocentrotus droebachiensis. Next base: position 25,110 of record JAVYIG010004305.1, on the reverse strand, counting down.
CCCCCCTCACATATACCTTATATTTAGTATAGGGAACGAAATAGGGAACTCTATAGAGAATGAGCGGCTGATAAAGTCGAAATGAGAAAAATATTACTGTCCAATACTTATAAAAAGTAAAACTTTTGAATGTAAATCTCTGTTGCATCAAACTGCTATACATAAATGTTTAGTATGCTATATTGACGTGACTATTATACGTAGGACATCATACTTTAGCCAAAATATATAAACAAACAAAAAAGAGACAAACTAAATAATAAATCTGAGCTTGTTGTATGGAGGGGGAGGGGGGTCGGTGATAAATATATCATAATAATAAATCCAAAATACACCTGATCAAAACTCGTTTTCGGAGACTAAATCGAGTACAGCCTCGCGAGCCTTATCAAAGTTGAATAGAACTTTTTTTCGCAATCGCGCCATCTTGCTTTAGACTTATAATACTGCTTGTATTGTTGTTGACAATAGAGAGTTGACCTCTGGCTTTTCCTTTCAAGTGCAGTGAAGTGCATTGTTCCGCGCGTGCCGTTATATGCTTTGGTTATAAGCTTTGCGCTGCTCCCAATTGAAATACCAGCAGTATTAGTATTCTGTGCATGGAAGGTCTCAGCGAAAGTCAATATCTCTGGGACAGACATCGCGGAGCTGCATACGCCGCTGTACGAATTTCATGTGAGAGAAAACTTGACATGCTTATGAAAAAGTACAATTATAATGAATAATATTAAAGATAAACTTGAGTTCCGGTAAAAAAAGAAAATGAATTCTCACAGAATCTAACGAAACTTACACTGAATGTTCAAGATTACAAATAAATGTCATGTGCCAAACAATCTTGGTAGAAAATGTATAATGGTTGAGTAATGAGCATAGAAAGCTAAGGAAATCAGTTACTTTACCAAGACTCTGCCAAATTTATGATGATTTTGATGACTCCAGAACCTTGCATTACACACCATTACTTACATGCTATATGATCAACTTTTCTGATCCATTCCACACCTTTTCTTTCACAATGCAATCGCATTACCAGAACTCAAGTTTATCTTTAAAGTAAACAAAACAGGAGTAATGGATAATGATAGCATACTTTGGATAAATAAACCCTCAAATCCACTAGTTTAGTGAATTAATGGCAGGGAAAGGCAATTTTAGGCTTGTATAAAGACGTCATTTACTTGCATTATGGGAACCTGGTATACCAGGTTCCCGTCTGTGAGTGGGCTCCACGGGAGCTAGCTGGTATACCAGGTTCCCAGAAGGAACGGGTTAATATGTAAAACATTCCCCAAGAAACCAAGGTCAAGATAGACCACTCTATACCTCGACGTTGAATTGAGTCCCAGTGGTCAGGCTTACTGTGTCACATCTGAAAAAGATACCTGATGAAGTTACCTTGGGTCAATTTGACCGCATTCTTACACTGATACTATTTTTAATACGAAAGCAATAACAACAGCACCTACTACTACTACTACTTTTACTACTTCTACTAATACTATTACACTACTACTTCTTTGGAGGAGGCAATTTTGCTCAGTCGGGAAAAGAATCTGCCTGTTATACAAAAGATTGATGGTTTGAATATCAACACATTCGGAGACCGAAGCCTGCTTTAGTGTGGTAACGTACACCTCCCCTGTTTCGTAGAAATACGCCGTGTTACAGTTGAAAGCACTTCGTTCCGCAGAAAGGTCTTTAACTCATAGCCTGCCGTGAGGATGCATGCACGCTATCGTTATAGTGCTTTGTACATGCTAGCAAACCATTGCTATGGTGCCATGTGCGTGAGTGCACACTTTCGTAGTAGCAGTTATTGTTCATGCCCATTGTAGTTTGATGTGTGTTTTGCACTCGCCATTCATAGAACCATCGCGTTAATCAGATTATCTCCAAAACAACCTGGCACAGGGGGATTTGGGTTTTGGCACAATGGGGACTAGCCCTATGGCATGATAAGACTTAAATTGAGACCCTGTGTAGAGGAGAGTCAACCATTTGCATGTTACGAACCCACTGCACTATTTGTAAAAGAACAGGGGGAAACCCCAGTTACAGCAGTGGTTCACCTGCACACACACACACACACACACACAATCAGTTATACGGGGAGGAGTGACCCGACCATAACAATGATTCAGTTTGCTTTTCGCACCCAAAGGACAAATGACACCAAATACTTAATAATATGATAGTTCAAATTCATTCACATTGATTGACAGTCATCTAACTAAATTACTGAGGATTGCAATATGATAAACTTTTTTTTTCCTTCATTTACTGGGTGTAAACCACAAATATGCTTAATAATTGATATACTATGGTCATTGAAAGGTCATTAAGGAAAAAGAAACATAGTTTTACCTTTTATATGTATTATAATTGTTAGATAACGGAGTATGTTACATGTATAAATACATACAAGTAAGTTCAGTATTTGAATTATAATACTGAGCCTTGTTTCATTCAACAAGGTCAAAGAGATTCCATTGAAACCAATATATTAAAAATAAACACGCATGTATTTTAATTGGACATCGTCGAACTTGTTCTTATAGCGATTTCGTGACACAATGCCCTGGTTATAACGTACACATGAATGGCAACTGCGCACAACGTAGCTCTGTGTTATCAGAAACAGACAATCTGAAGAATACACTTGCGTTATTATCATTTTAATACAAAAAGCTACGGTTTACCGCGTAACAACTGAACGAGATCATGAAATGAGGAAAACGTACGAATTCGATCTTACCATTTGAGCTGACGGCGATTGGGGAGTATGTTTCATTGTTTACTGTAATGTTTCCTATATCCATCGCGGTAACGGTTGCGACATTTTCAGTGATGTTCTGTGCCTGGGAGGTGTCGTTAGCAGAAAAGGTCAAGTTAACCTCTGCCACTATACTGCCGCTTGTGAACCGTATTACTTCGCATAAAATATCGCCACTCGTCAGGCTCCTGAAAATCTCGGTCAACTGTTTAGAGACAAAAATATGCAATAGTCACTACTGGTCTCTACCTGCGGGTTGAGCTGTTTCAATACACAGGCCACCTAGCTGGCCCGTTGAGTTGCCATTTGGTCTACAACTAGTTCGTCTACTACCCAATCAATCTATTCCCATATGATCTACAGCAGGCTCGTATACTTTCTATATAGTCCCAAAACCAATTTGTCTACTTCTCATTTGGTCTAATGACCTGTTTTAAGTGAAACAATGCTCAAGATCTCCAGTTTTGCATACATGTGCTTTTGGGGGGAATTGGGATCATCGTGTTTTAATGTCATGTGATTTTATAAACCTATGATGATGATGGATATGGACATCAAAACATACAAAGAATAAAATTCATTAGGTAAATTTCTGTTGCAATCATATTATGGACACAAAAGTAATGCAAATGTTTGTAGGCAATGCTATTTTGTGCAGGTAATGCAAATTTATCAAAATAATATAGTATTAATGACTGCTTAGAGAGAAATAGTTGTTTTTATACGCTCAAGGGAAGGTTATAATTGTGCTATTACCCGAGGCGTGCCGAGGGGAATAGCCCAATTGTAACCTTCCCGAGAGCGTATAAAAACAACTATTTCTCGAATATTAAAGCAGTCATTAATACTTTTATATGCCAACAAAAAATAGACTAAAAAATAAAAAATAAAAAATACTTTTTTTTTTGTCGAAGATGAGATTCGAACTCTTCGAACTCTTCGAACTCTAAAGTCAGCGCCTCAGACCTCTCGGCCATCGCGCACTGTTCACATGCTTGGCAGTTTTGTACAATATATTTACCTTAGATGGATTGAAACCGGCTTCGCGTGTGATGAATGCTTCGCAAAAGCTCCATATACGGACTCTTCTTTTACTTTTGCAATGCATATTGGCACGAACTTAGATCAAGATCTCTCGGCAGATGTTGTTTTTTTGTTTTGGGAAGTTTATTTTCGTCTTCATCTCAACAATGCAAGATAAAATTGTCGGTAAGATCGATCGAGATTCAATTGTATTGAAATTACCGACCAATCCTTCGCACACATACGGTATCCTCCATCGCTCAAACCATTTTTTAACATGTAAACCTATGGGGTAACCATGGAGGCTGACCAACTATTTTTAATAACCATGGTTATTAAAAATATTGAAATAGTTTTAAGCATGGTTACCGAGAATTTTACAGGAACAGTTGAAGTTTATGAATGCAATTTCGACCAATCAGATGGCTGGATTACTTAAGTGAGGTATATAATGTAAATTATTACATTGTTGTAATGAAAATTACTCTAGCGTTGCCCTTTTTTACGAATACGAATAATATTGCCGTGATTGACATTTATTGATCCTCCCTTTCCTTGAAAAAGACAATGTGAAGTTAACTACAATTTAGGGCTTATAACAAAAGGGCAAAACTTTTTATATAGGCCACTCCATATTTCACTATTCTTTTCTAGTTCAATCCTTTTTTTTTAGTTTATTGATTTCAAACAAATTGATATGAGATGCACTGTCTGATTTTGGGTCTCTGTTTGTGAAATTATTACTGAACGTGAAATGTACATGAAATATGAAACAATAAACTGAAACTAAAAGATTAAACGGTGATAAAAAACTTACACGGTTACAGAGAGCATTTGCCAAATTCATGAATGCAAGAGACATTGAGTTTGCAAGATCGTTCTGGTATGTGCCACCAAGGGTAATGACAATGGGAATCTCAACATCTGATATTGTAGGAAAGAAGCAATCAATAATTATAATAACAGATAATAATGATAATGAGTATAGAACAAAAAACAATCACGAGAAAAATAACAAAAATTAAGATAATGATACAATAATAAACAAATATACTATGCACTGAGAGGCTATAGTTAGAAATTATGGATCGAGGTGGCAGGAATAGCCCTATTTTGAGGGGCGTTGCCCCGTCGAAAATAGTGCTATATCTGTCACCCAGGAATCCATAATTTCACCAGTGGCTTGAAATAGTGCATGATATATTTGTTTATATTTTTCAAACCAACCTTCATAAAAATAATAATGATACCAATACTAATTATGTTTACTGTCACTGGAGTAGTGTAGAGTGCAGTGAGAGCAGCACAGACGACAGTACCGCGACTGCGACCGATAGCACATTGATTTTGATGGATCGCATATATATGACGTCATCCATGGTAAAATGCCATGTTATAGTGCACTATACCATGGATAAAGTCGCAGTTACATCATAGCAATGTTATTTTTGGTCACATGATGCTATGTTGACCTATCACTGAATAGAATTTCATTAATCAAAAATATAATAATAATTATACTACTACCAATAATAATAATAATTGTCATCGTCATCATACAAATATTTGCCCCTAAACCTCAATTACAACCTAAACCACAACCTACCCTTAGTTCCTGGAGTTGTTTCTGAGGGAAAACATCAAAAGTTATATGAATTGATATAGAACTAAATACCTATATTCAAGATATCTGCGCTTAGTTAACTTGATTATCAGTTGCTGTTTGGCTTTGGAAATGACAAATGTTCAAACTTCTGACAAAGACACTGGCCACATGACATTCAGAGAACCCAACTCCTTTAAAGTACAGTAGTGTGTCTCTCTTTAAACCCCAAACAAAATTTGACCTTACCTGGTGTGGTGCCTGGTGTAGTACCTGGTGTTGTGCCTGGTGTTGTCACAGGCGTTGTTCCAGGTGTTGTTCCGGGTGTCGTTCCAGGCGTTGTTGCAGGTGTTAAGGATGGAGTGGTTCCAGGTGTTGTTCCTGGAGTTGTTCCTGAGGGGAAAACATCAAAAGTTATATGTATTGATATAGAACTAAATACCTATATTCAAGATTTTTGTGCTTAGTTTACTCGATTATCAGTCGCTGTTTGGCTAAATGGAAATGACAAATATTCAAACTTCTTACAAAGGCACTGGCTACATTACATTCAAAGGACACAACTCCTCTAAAGTACAATAGTGTGTCTATCTTTAAATCCCAAACAAACTTTGACCTTACCTGGTGTGGTGCCTGGTGTAGTACCTGGTGTTGTGCCTTGTGTTGTTCCAGGTGTTGTTGCAGGTGTTATAGCTGGCGTTGTCACAGGCGTTGTTCCAGGTGTTGTTCCGGCTGTCGTTCCTGGCGTTGTTGCAGGTGTTGTAGCTGGGGTGGTTCCAGGTGTTGTTCCTGGAGTTGTTCCTGAGGGGAAACAAATATAAATTTATATGAATTGATATAGAACTAAATACCTATACTCAAGATATCTTCGCTTAGTTTACTTGATTATTAGTTGCTTTTTAGCTTTGGAAATAACAAATTTTCAAACTTCTTACAAAGGCACTGACCACACGACATTCAGAGAACCCAACTCCTTTAAAGGACAGTAAAGTGTTTCTCTTTAAACACCCCAAAAAATTGACCTTACCTGGTGCGGAGCCTGGTGTAGTATCTGGTGTTGTGCCTGGTGTTGTTCCAGGTGTTGTACCAGGTGTTGTAGCTGGCGTTATCACGGGCGTTGTTCCAGGTGTTGTTCCGGCTGTCGTTCCTGGCGTTGTTGCAGGTGTTGTAGCTGGAGTGGTTCCTGGTGTTGTAGCTGGAGTTGTTCCTGAGGGAAAAAATCAAAAGTTATATGTATTGATATAGAACTAAATACCTATATTCAAGATTTCTGTGCTTAGTTTACTTGATCATCAGTTGCTGTTTTGGCTAAATGGAAATGACAAATATTCAAACTTCTTACATAGGCACTGGCCACATGACATTCAGAGAACCCAACTCCTTTAATGTACAGTAGTGTGTCTCTCTTTAAACCCCAAACAAAATTTGACCTTACCTGGTGTGGTGCCTGGTGTAGTACCTGGTGTTGTGCCTGGTGTTGTCACAGGCGTTGTTCCAGGTGTTGTTCCGGGTGTAGTTCCAGGCGTTGTTGCAGGTGTTAAAGATGGAGTGGTTCCAGGTGTTGTTCCTGGAGTTGTTCCTGAGGGGAAAAAATCAAAAGTTATATGTATTGATATAGAACTAAATACCTATATTCAAGATTGTTGTGCTTAGTTTACTCGATTATCAGTCGCTGTTTGGCTAAATGGAAATGACAAATATTCAAACTTCTTACAAAGGCACTGGCTACATTACATTCTAAGGACACAACTCCTCTAAAGTACAATAGTGTGTCTATCTTTAAATCCCAAACAAAATTTGACCTTACCTGGTGTGGTGCCTGGTGTAGTACCTGGTGTTGTGCCTTGTGTTGTTCCAGGTGTTGTTGCAGGTGTTGTAGCTGGCGTTGTCACAGGCGTTGTTCCAGGTGTTGTTCCGGCTGTCGTTCCTGGCGTTGTTGCAGGTGTTGTAGCTGGGGTGGTTCCAGGTGTTGTTCCTGGAGTTGTTCCTGAGGGGAAACAAATATAAATTTATATGAATTGATATAGAACTAAATACCTATACTCAAGATATCTTCGCTTAGTTTACTTGATTATTAGTTGCTTTTTAGCTTTGGAAATAACAAATTTTCAAACTTCTTACAAAGGCACTGGCCACACGACATTCAGAGAACCCAACTCCTTTAATGTACAGTAGTGTGTCTCTCTTTAAACACCCCAAAAAATTGACCTTACCTGGTGTGGAGCCTGGTGTAGTATCTGGTGTTGTGCCTGGTGTTGTTCCAGGTGTTGTACCATGTGTTGTAGCTGGCGTTATCACGGGCGTTGTTCCAGGTGTTGTTCCGGCTGTCGTTCCTGGCGTTGTTGCAGGTGTTGTAGCTGGAGTGGTTCCTGGTGTTGTAGCTGGAGTTGTTCCTGAGGGAAAAAATCAAAAGTTATATGTATTGATATAGAACTAAATACCTATATTCAAGATTTCTGTGCTTAGTTTACTTGATCATCAGTTGCTGTTTTGGCTAAATGGAAATGACAAATATTTATACTTCTTACAAAGGCACTGGCCACATGACATTCAGAGAACCCAACTCCTTTAATGTACAGTAGTGTGTCTCTCTTTAAACCCCAAACAAAATTTGACCTTACCTGGTGTGGTGCCTGGTGTAGTACCTGGTGTTGTGCCTTGTGTTGTTCCAGGTGTTGTTGCAGGTGTTGTAGCTGGCGTTGTCACAGGCGTTGTTCCAGGTGTTGTTCCAGGTGTTGTTCCAGTTGTTGTAGCTGGCGTTGTCACAGGCGTTGTTCCAGGTGTAGTTCCGGCTGTCGTTCCTGGCGTTGTTGCAGGTGTTGTAGCTGGAGTGGTTCCAGGTGTTGTTCCTGGAGTTGTTCCTGAGGGGAAACAAATATAAATTTATATGTATTGATATAAAACTAATAACCTATATTCAAGATATCTGCGTTTAGTTTACTTGATTATCAGTTGCTGTTTGGCTTTGGAAATTACAAATGTTCAAACTTCTTACAAAGGCACTGGTCACATGACATTCAGAGAACCCAACTCCTTTAAAGTATATTAGTGTGTCTCTCTTTAAACCCAAAACAAAAATTGACCTTACCTGGTGTTGTGCCTGGTGTATTACCTAGTGTTGTTCCAGTGGTTGCTCCAGGTGCTGTTCCAGGTGTTGTAGCTGGCGTTGTCACAGGCGTTGTTCCAGGTGTTGTTCCAGGTGTTGTTGCAGGTGTTGTAGCTGGCGTTGTCACAGGCGTTGTTCCAGGTGTTGTTCCGGCTGTCGTTCCTGGCGTTGTTGCAGGTGTTGTAGCTGGTGTTGTTCCAGGTGTTGTTCCAGGTGTTGTAGCTGGCGTTGTCACAGGCGTTGTTCCAGGTGTAGTTCCGGCTGTCGTTCCTGGCGTTGTTGCAGGTGTTGTAGCTGGTGTTGTTCCAGGTGTTGTTGCAGGTGTTGTAGCTGGCGTTGTCACAGGCGTTGTTCCAGGTGTTGTTCCGGCTGTCGTTCCTGGCGTTGTTGCAGGTGTTGTAGCTGGGGTGGTTCCAGGTGTTGTTCCTGGAGTTGTTCCTGAGTGGAAACAAATATAAATTTATATATATTGATATAAAACGAATAACCTATATTCAAGATATCTGCGTTTAGTTTACTTGATTATTAGCTGCTTTTTGGCTTTGGAAATTACAAATGTTCAAACTTCTTACAAAGGCACTGGTCACATGACATTCAAAGAACCCAACTCCTTTAAAGTACATTAGTGTGTCTCTCTTTAAACCCAAAACAAAATTTGACCTTACCTGGTGTGGTGCCTGGTGTATTACCTAGTGTTGTTCCAGTGGTTGCTCCAGGTGCTGTTCCAGGTGTTGTAGCTGGCGTTGTCACAGGCGTTGTTCCAGGTGTCGTTCCTGGCGTTGTTGCAGGTGTTGTAGCCGGTGTTGTTCCAGGTGTTGTTCCATGTGTTGTAGCTGGCGTTGTCACAGGCGTTGTTCCAGGTGTAGTTCCGGCTGTCGTTACTGGCGTTGTTGCAGGTGTTGTAGCTGGGGTGGTTCCAGGTGTTGTTCCTGGAGTTGTTCCTGAGGGGAAACAAATATAAATTTATATGTATTGATATAAAACTAATAACCTATATTCAAGATATCTGCGTTTAGTTTACTTGATTATCAGTTGATGTTTGGCTTTGGAAATTACAAATGTTCAAACTTCTTACAAAGGCACTGGTCACATGACATTCAGAGAACCCAACTCCTTTAAAGTACATTAGTGTGTCTCTCTTTAAACCCAAAACAAAATTTGACCTTACCTGGTGTGGTGCCTGGTGTATTACCTAGTGTTGTTCCAGTGGTTGCTCCAGGTGCTGTTCCAGGTGTTGTAGCTGGCGTTGTCGCAGGCGTTGTTCCAGGTGTTGTTCCTGGAGTTGTTTCTGAGGGAAAAAATCAAAAGTTATATGTATTGATATAGAACTAAGTACCTATATTCAAGATTTCTGTGCTTAGTTTACTTGATTATCAGTTGCTGTTTGGCTAAATGGAAATGACAAATATTCAAACTTCTTACAAAGGCACTGGCTACATTACATTCAAAGGACACAACTCCTTTAAAGTACATTAGTGTGTCTCTCTTTAAACCCAAAACAAAATTTGACCTTACCTGGTGTGGTGCCTGGTGTATTACCTAGTGTTGTTCCAGTGGTTGCTCCAGGTGCTGTTCCAGGTGTTGTAGCTGGCGTTGTCACAGGCGTTGTTCCAGGTGTCGTTCCTGGCGTTGTTGCAGGTGTTGTAGCCGGTGTTGTTCCAGGTGTTGTTCCAGGTGTTGTAGCTGGCGTTGTCACAGGCGTTGTTCCAGGTGTAGTTCCGGCTGTCGTTCCTGGCGTTGTTGCAGGTGTTGTAGCTGGGGTGGTTCCAGGTGTTGTTCCTGGAGTTGTTCCTGAGGGGAAACAAATATAAATTTATATGTATTGATATAAAACTAATAACCTATATTCAAGATATCTGCGTTTAGTTTACTTGATTATCAGTTGATGTTTGGCTTTGGAAATTACAAATGTTCAAACTTCTTACAAAGGCACTGGTCACATGACATTCAGAGAACCCAACTCCTTTAAAGTACATTAGTGTGTCTCTCTTTAAACCCAAAACAAAATTTGACCTTACCTGGTGTGATGCCTGGTGTATTACCTAGTGTTGTTCCAGTGGTTGCTCCAGGTGCTGTTCCAGGTGTTGTAGCTGGCGTTGTCGCAGGCGTTGTTCCAGGTGTTGTTCCTGGAGTCGTTTCTGAGGGAAAAAATCAAAAGGTATATGTATTGATATAGAACTAAGTACCTATATTCAAGATTTCTGTGCTTAGTTTACTTGATTATCAGTTGCTGTTTGGCTAAATGGAAATGACAAATATTCAAACTTCTTACAAAGGCACTGGCTACATTACATTCAAAGGACACAACTCCTCTAAAGTACATTAGTGTGTCTCTCTTTAAACCCAAAACAAAATTTGACCTTACCTGGTGTGGTGCCTGGTGTATTACCTAGTGTTGTTCCAGTGGTTGCTCCAGGTGCTGTTCCAGGTGTTGTAGCTGGCGTTGTCACAGGCGTTGTTCCAGGTGTTGTTCCAGGTGTTGTTCCAGTTGTTGTAGCTGGCGTTGTCACAGGCGTTGTTCCAGGTGTAGTTCCGGCTGTCGTTCCTGGCGTTGTTGCAGGTGTTGTAGCTGGAGTGGTTCCAGGTGTTGTTCCTGGAGTTGTTCCTGAGGGGAAACAAATATAAATTTATATGTATTGATATAAAACTAATAACCTATATTCAAGATATCTGCGTTTAGTTTACTTGATTATCAGTTGCTGTTTGGCTTTGGAAATTACAAATGTTCAAACTTCTTACAAAGGCACTGGTCACATGACATTCAGAGAACCCAACTCCTTTAAAGTATATTAGTGTGTCCCTCTTTAAACCCAAAACAAAATTTGACCTTACCTGGTGTTGTGCCTGGTGTATTACCTAGTGTTGTTCCAGTGGTTGCTCCAGGTGCTGTTCCAGGTGTTGTAGCTGGCGTTGTCACAGGCGTTGTTCCAGGTGTCGTTCCTGGCGTTGTTGCAGGTGTTGTAGCTGGTGTTGTTCCAGGTGTTGTTCCAGGTGTTGTAGCTGGCGTTGTCACAGGCGTTGTTCCAGGTGTAGTTCCGGCTGTCGTTCCTGGCGTTGTTGCAGGTGTTGTAGCTGGAGTGGTTCCTGGTGTTGTTCCTGGAGTTGTTCCTGAGGGAAAAAATCAAAAGTTATATGTATTAATATAGAACTAAATACCTATATTCAAGATATCTGCGTTTAGTTTACTTGATTATCAGTTGCTGTTTGGCTTTGGAAATTACAAATGTTCAAACTTCTTAAAAAGGCACTAGTCACATGACATTCAGAGAACCCAACTCCTTTAAAGTACATTAGTGTGTCTCTCTTTAAACCCAAAACAAAATTTGACCTTACCTGGTGTGGTGCCTGGTGTATTACCTAGTGTTGTTCCAGTGGTTGCTCTAGGTGCTGTTCCAGGTGTTGTAGCTGGCGTTGTCGCAGGCGTTGTTCCAGGTGTTGTTCCAGGTGTTGTTGCAGGTGTTGTAGCTGGCGTTGTCACAGGCGTTGTTCCAGGTGTTGTTCCGGCTGTCGTTCCTGGCGTTGTTGCAGGTGTTGTAGCTGGTGTTGTTCCAGGTGTTGTTCCAGGTGTTGTAGCTGGCGTTGTCACAGGCGTTGTTCCAGGTGTAGTTCCGGCTGTCGTTCCTGGCGTTGTTGCAGGTGTTGTAGCTGGTGTTGTTCCAGGTGTTGTTGCAGGTGTTGTAGCTGGCGTTGTCACAGGCGTTGTTCCAGGTGTTGTTCCGGCTGTCGTTCCTGGCGTTGTTGCAGGTGTTGTAGCTGGGGTGGTTCCAGGTGTTGTTCCTGGAGTTGTTCCTGAGTGGAAACAAATATAAATTTATATATATTGATATAAAACGAATAACCTATATTTAAGATATCTGCGTTTAGTTTACTTGATTATTAGTTGCTTTTTGGCTTTGGAAATTACAAATGTTCAAACTTCTTACAAAGGCACTGGTCACATGACATTCAAAGAACCCAACTCCTTTAAAGTACATTAGTGTGTCTCTCTTTAAACCCAAAACAAAATTTGACCTTACCTGGTGTGGTGCCTGGTGTATTACCTAGTGTTGTTCCAGTGGTTGCTCCAGGTGCTGTTCCAGGTGTTGTAGCTGGCGTTGTCACAGGCGTTGTTCCAGGTGTCGTTCCTGGCGTTGTTGCAGGTGTTGTAGCCGGTGTTGTTCCAGGTGTTGTTCCAGGTGTTGTAGCTGGCGTCGTTCCTGGCGTTGTTGCAGGTGTTGTAGCTGGTGTTGTTCCAGGTGTTGTTCCAGGTGTTGTAGCTGGCGTTGTCACAGGCGTTGTTCCAGGTGTAGTTCCGGCTGTCGTTCCTGGCGTTGTTGCAGGTGTTGTAGCTGGTGTTGTTCCAGGTGTTGTTGCAGGTGTTGTAGCTGGCGTTGTCACAGGCGTTGTTCCAGGTGTTGTTCCGGCTGTCGTTCCTGGCGTTGTTGCAGGTGTTGTAGCTGGAGTGGTTCCTGGTGTTGTTCCTGGAGTTGTTCCTGAGGGAAAAAATCAAAAGTTATATGTATTAATATAGAACTAAATACCTATATTCAAGATATCTGCGTTTAGTTTACTTGATTATCAGTTGCTGTTTGGCTTTGGAAATTACAAATGTTCAAACTTCTTAAAAAGGCACTAGTCACATGACATTCAGAGAACCCAACTCCTTTAAAGTACATTAGTGTGTCTCTCTTTAAACCCAAAACAAAATTTGACCTTACCTGGTGTGGTGCCTGGTGTATTACCTAGTGTTGTTCCAGTGGTTGCTCTAGGTGCTGTTCCAGGTGTTGTAGCTGGCGTTGTCACAGGCGTTGTTCCAGGTGTTGTTCCAGGTGTTGTTGCAGGTGTTGTAGCTGGCGTTGTCACAGGCGTTGTTCCAGGTGTTGTTCCGGCTGTCGTTCCTGGCGTTGTTGCAGGTGTTGTAGCTGGTGTTGTTCCAGGTGTTGTTCCAGGTGTTGTAGCTGGCGTTGTCACAGGCGTTGTTCCAGGTGTAGTTCCGGCTGTCGTTCCTGGCGTTGTTGCAGGTGTTGTAGCTGGTGTTGTTCCAGGTGTTGTTGCAGGTGTTGTAGCTGGGGTGGTTCCAGGTGTTGTTCCTGAGTGGAAACAAATATAAATTTATATATATTGATATAAAACGAATAACCTATATTCAAGATATCTGCGTTTAGTTTACTTGATTATTAGTTGCTTTTTGGCTTTGGAAATTACAAATGTTCAAACTTCTTACAAAGGCACTGGTCACATGACATTCAAAGAACCCAACTCCTTTAAAGTACATTAGTGTGTCTCTCTTTAAACCCAAAACAAAATTTGACCTTACCTGGTGTGGTGCCTGGTGTATTACCTAGTGTTGTTCCAGTGGTTGCTCCAGGTGCTGTTCCAGGTGTTGTAGCTGGCGTTGTCACAGGCGTTGTTCCAGGTGTCGTTCCTGGCGTTGTTGCAGGTGTTGTAGCCGGTGTTGTTCCAGGTGTTGTTCCAGGTGTTGTAGCTGGCGTTGTCACAGGCGTTGTTCCAGGTGTAGTTCCTATCGTTGTTGCAGGTGTTGTAGCTGGGGTGGTTCCAGGTGTTGTTCCTGGAGTTGTTCCTGAGGGGAAACAAATATAAATTTATATGTATTGATATAAAACTAATAACCTATATTCAAGATATCTGCGTTTAGTTTACTTGATTATCAGTTGATGTTTGGCTTTGGAAATTACAAATGTTCAAACTTCTTACAAAGGCACTGGTCACATGACATTCAGAGAACCCAACTCCTTTAAAGTACATTAGTGTGTCTCTCTTTAAACCCAAAACAAAATTTGACCTTACCTGGTGTGGTGCCTGGTGTATTACCTAGTGTTGTTCCAGTGGTTGCTCCAGGTGCTGTTCCAGGTGTTGTAGCTGGCGTTGTCGCAGGCGTTGTTCCAGGTGTTGTTCCTGGAGTTGTTTCTGAGGGAAAAAATCAAAAGTTATATGTATTGATATAGAACTAAGTACCTATATTCAAGATTTCTCTGCTTAGTTTACTTGATTATCAGTTGCTGTTTGGCTAAATGGAAATGACAAATATTCAAACTTCTTACGAAGGCACTGGCTACATTACATTCAAAGGACACAACTCCTCTAAAGTACATTAGTGTGTCTCTCTTTAAACCCAAAACAAAATTTGACCTTACCTGGTGTGGTGCCTGGTGTATTACCTAGTGTTGTTCCAGTGGTTGCTCCAGGTGCTGTTCCAGGTGTTGTAGCTGGCGTTGTCACAGGCGTTGTTCCAGGTGTTGTTCCAGGTGTTGTTCCAGTTGTTGTAGCTGGCGTTGTCACAGGCGTTGTTCCAGGTGTAGTTCCGGCTGTCGTTCCTGGCGTTGTTGCAGGCGTTGTAGCTGGAGTGGTTCCAGGTGTTGTTCCTGGAGTTGTTCCTGAGGGGAAACAAATATAAATTTATATGTATTGATATAAAACTAATAACCTATATTCAAGATATCTGCGTTTAGTTTACTTGATTATCAGTTGCTGTTTGGCTTTGGAAATTACAAATGTTCAAACTTCTTACAAAGGCACTGGTCACATGACATTCAGAGAACCCAACTCCTTTAAAGTATATTAGTGTGTCTCTCTTTAAACCCAAAACAAAATTTGACCTTACCTGGTGTTGTGCCTGGTGTATTACCTAGTGTTGTTCCAGTGGTTGCTCCAGGTGCTGTTCCAGGTGTTGTAGCTGGCGTTGTCACAGGCGTTGTTCCAGGTGTCGTTCCTGGCGTTGTTGCAGGTGTTGTAGCTGGTGTTGTTCCAGGTGTTGTTCCAGGTGTTGTAGCTGGCGTTGTCACAGGCGTTGTTCCAGGTGTAGTTCCGGCTGTCGTTCCTGGCGTTGTTGCAGGTGTTGTAGCTGGAGTGGTTCCTGGTGTTGTTCCTGGAGTTGTTCCTGAGGGAAAAAATCAAAAGTTATATGTATTAATATAGAACTAAATACCTATATTCAAGATATCTGCGTTTAGTTTACTTGATTATCAGTTGCTGTTTGGCTTTGGAAATTACAAATGTTCAAACTTCTTAAAAAGGCACTAGTCACATGACATTCAGAGAACCCAACTCCTTTAAAGTACATTAGTGTGTCTCTCTTTAAACCCAAAACAAAATTTGACCTTACCTGGTGTGGTGCCTGGTGTATTACCTAGTGTTGTTCCAGTGGTTGCTCCAGGTGCTGTTCCAGGTGTTGTAGCTGGCGTTGTCACAGGCGTTGTTCCAGGTGTTGTTCCAGGTGTTGTTGCAGGTGTTGTAGCTGGCGTTGTCACAGGCGTTGTTCCAGGTGTTGTTCCGGCTCTCGTTCCTGGCGTTGTTGCAGGTGTTGTAGCTGGTGTTGTTCCAGGTGTTGTTCCAGGTGTTGTAGCTGGCGTTGTCACAGGCGTTGTTCCAGGTGTAGTTCCGGCTGTCGTTCCTGGCGTTGTTGCAGGTGTTGTAGCTGGTGTTGTTCCAGGCGTTGTTCCAGGTGTTGTTCCGGCTGTCGTTCCTGGCGTTGTTGCAGGTGTTGTAGCTGGGGTGGTTCCAGGTGTTGTTCCTGGAGTTGTTCCTGAGTGGAAACAAATATAAATTTATACGTTTAGTTTACTTGATTATTAGTTGCTTTTTGGCTTTGGAAATGACAAATTTTCAAACTTCTTACAAAGGCACTGGCCACATGACATTCAGAGAACCCAACTCCTTTAAAGGACAGTAATGTGTCTCTCTTTAAACACCCCAAAAAATTGACCTTACCTGGTGTGGAGCCTGGTGTAGTATCTGGTGTTGTGCCTTGTGTTGTTCCAGGTGTTGTACCAGGTGTTGTAGCTGGCGTTATCACGGGCGTTGTTCCAGGTGTTGTTCCGGCTGTCGTTCCTGGCGTTGTTGTAGGTGTTGTAGCTGGTGTTGTTCCAGGTGTTGTTCCAGGTGTTGTGGCTGGCGTTGTCACAGGCGTTGTTCCAGGTGTAGTTCCGGCTGTCGTTCCTGGCGTTGTTGCAGGTGTTGTAGCTGGGGTGGTTCCAGGTGTTGTTCCTGGAGTTGTTCCTGAGGGGAAACAAATATAAATTTATATGTATTGATATAAAACTAATAACCTATATTCAAGATATCTGCGTTTAGTTTACTTGATTATCAGTTGCTGTTTGGCTTTGGAAATTACAAATGTTCAAACTTCTTACAAAGGCACTGGTCACATGACATTCAGAGAACCGATCTCCTTTAAAGTACAGTAATGTGTCTCTCTTTAAACCCCCCCCCCCCCCAAAAAAAAAAAAAATAAAAATAAAAAAATAAATAAAAAAATAATAATAATAATAATTGATCTTACCTGGTGTGGTGCCTTGTGTAGTACCTGGTGTTGTGCCTGGTGTTGTTCCAGGTGTTGTTCCAGATGTTGTAGCTGGAGTTGTTCCTGAGGGAAAAAATATATATGTATTGATATAGAACTAAATACCTATACTCAAGATATCTTCGCTTAGTTTACTTGATTATTAGTTGCTTTTTGGCTTTGGAAATGACAAATTTTCAAACTTCTTACAAAGGCACTGGCCACGTGACATTCAGAGAACCCAACTCCTTTAAAGGACAGTAATGTGTCTCTCTTTAAACACCCCAAAAAATTGACCTTACCTGGTGTGGAGCCAGGTGTTGTACCAGGTGTTGTAGCTGGCGTTATCACGGGCGTTGTTCCAGGTGTTGTTCCGGCTGTCGTTCCTGGCGTTGTTGCAGATGTTATAGCTGGAGTAGTTCCAGGTGTTGTTCCTGGAGTTGTTCCTGAGGGAAAAAATCAAAAGTTATATGTATTGATATAGAACTAAATACCTATATTCAAGATATCTGCGTTTAGTTTACTTGATTATCAGTTGCTGTTTGGCTTTGGAAATTACAAATGTTCAAACTTATTACAAAGGCACTGGTCACATGACATTCAGAGAACCCAACTCCTTTAAAGTACATTAGTGTGTCTCTCTTTAAACCCAAAACAAAATTTGACCTTACCTGGTGTGGTGCCTGGTGTATTACCTAGTGTTGTTCCAGTGGTTGCTCCAGGTGCTGTTCCAGGTGTTGTAGCTGGCGTTGCTACAGGTGTTGTTCCAGGTGTTGTAGAGGAAGCTGTACACGATTGGACCTATACAAAAAAAATGTTAATATCATTAATTTCGAGCAGCACCTGGGCTTTGAATACAAACTTTCCTTCAAATGAGCCAAGGAGGACTTGATTACTCAATATATTTCTGAGATAAAACCTAATAGCTTTGAGGGGAAAAAGTTTCATGTCCCAGTCTAACATTTTCTGTCTCCCTCGCTCTTGCTCTCTGTCTCTGTCCCTATTCTCTTTTTCACTCTCTCTCCCCATTCCCACTCTTACTCTCTCTCTCTCTATCTCTCCTTCTCTCTTTCTCTCTCTCTCTATACATGTATGCATACAAGTCTCCAAAACCTTCTGACTTCTACATTTTAAATTGAATGATAATATTCTTCCCACAGTGGAATCTATTAAATCTCTTGGTATATTCATAGACAATAAATCAATATCGACAAATTATATAAATGCACTTGAAAACAAAATAGCTCAAAACACAGGTGTTATTTACCGGCTAAGTATGGTGTTACCCACAACTATTGTACGTACTGTTCTTTGATTCTCCCGTCCCTATCCTATTGTAATATTACATGGGCAAATACATATCGGACACGTTTTAAAATGCTTTGTGCACTGCAAAATAAGATTTTACGTATAATATCAGTTTCTCACCCACGATTCAGTAAGTAGTGATCATTTATTTAAATCTGTTAAGTTCTTTCGTATGAAAAATATAAATAAACTTCACCAAAGAACATTATTATATAATGTCTAAACTCACAACTATTTTTGCAGTCATGCGGCCAATTCTAACGTGTTTCAGATATTCATAAGCATGGTACCAGATCATCCGAAGAAATCTTTATTCTCCAACACCGTAAACGTATTTTTCAAAATAATATCCGTTTCACCGGTTCTAAGCTTTGGAACGAATTATCTAAACGTATGAGGAAATCTGTATCTCTGTTAAGCTTCTCTTCGAAGCTTTAAAAATGTACGATTATAAATTACAGTTGTATTTATTTATTTATTTATTACACATCTTTAAAAAAGAAGGGTAGCCCAATCAGCAAAAAAATACTGGTTTTTGTTGGGGCCCTTCATAACATACCTTTCATCAAATCAAAATATAAATAAATATAGAAAATTACAAAATACGACTTTACAACAACAAAAAACGAAAAAAACAACAACAACAAGTTCATGAATATTAGCCCTATACCCGATTAGGGTGACGAATGTGTGTATAGTATCTAAGGGGAGGTGTATAAGGGTGTATATATATATATGTTGTATGCATATGTATAATTATGTATTATTATGTATATGTGTGTATATATTGTATTAATGTATGTACTTGTAACGAAATATAAATACATGTACAAATATATGTATGCATATATCCTGTTATTCTCAAAAACACTTAATGAAACATATCCAAACAAAATCATCTGCATGTTCTAAAACTATAGCAATGCCACTCTTCAATAAGAATGTATTTTACTACTGTTATATCGATACCAATACAGAAGTAAGGGTGATAAATCCAGTATTATTATCCTATTTTTCTATACAAATGCAGTCAAATGTTTCCACATTATACCATTCATCTGTATCTTGCCATTATGTTGTTTATGCATGTCATATACTCCATTGCTACTATGTTGCAATCCTCTTTCTTTCTCTTTCTCTAAGCTCTCTATCCTCATCTTCCCCTCGCCGATTCCTTTCTTCCTTTCTTCTTTTTATAATGTATATTATGTATTTGTGTATTCGGGCGTACCCAAAACAAGCTATTTAACCTGTGTTCGCGCCTTTTTTCCTCGTATACAAGTTCTTGAATTATATTCATGTTCCTACGTAAAAATGGTATTGTTTGAACAGATGTCAAATATGTTGTCAAATTTAATGGAAGAAAATAAATGTCAATTTAAATTGAATTGAATAAATGTGTACGTATATATTATAGTATTAATGACTGCTTTGAGAGAAATAGTTGTTTTTATACGCTCAAGGGAAGGTTAGAATTGTGCTATTACCCGAGGCGTGCCGAGGGGAATAGCCCAATTGTAACCTTCCCGAGAGCGTATAAAAACAACTATTTCTCGAATATTAAAGCAGTCATTAATACTTTTATATGCCGAAAAAAAATAGACTAAAAAATAAAAAATAAAAAATACTTTTTTTTTTGGTCGAAGATGAGATTCGAACTCTTGCGTACAAAAGGTGAAGTATCTAAAGTCAGCGCCTCAGACCTCTCGGCCATCGCGCGCTATTAACATGCTTGGCAGTTTTGTACGATAAATACATTAAAATGGATTGAAACCGGCTTCGCGTGCGTTGAATGCTTCGCAAAAGCTCCATATACGGACTCTTCTTTTACTTTTGCAATGCATATTGGCACGAACTTAGATCAAGATCTATCGGCAGATGTTGTTTTTTTGTTTTGGGAAGTTTATTTTCGTCTTCATGTCAACAATGCAAGATAAAATTGTCGGTAAGATCGATCGAGATTCAATTGTATTGAAATTACCGACCAATTATTCGAACACATACGGTATCCTCCATCGCTCAAACCATTTTTTAACATGTAAACCTATGGGGTAACCATGGAGACTGACCTATTTTTTTAATAACCATGGTTATTAAAAATATTAAATGTTTTAAGCATGGTTACCGGGAATTTTACAGGAACAGTTGAAGTTTATGAATGCAATTTCGACCAATCAGATGGCTGGATTACTTAAGTGAGGTATATAAATATATATATATAATTATATTGCTCTCTGTTTCTCCCTCTTCCATCGTTCTCTCCCTCCCTTTCTCTCTCTTGCTCTTTGCCTCTCCCTATATCTGAGTCTGGTAATGATTGGGGGGGGGGCAGCGTGAAGGGAATTTACAAAATCATGTTTGAGAGAAAACAATTAATTACCCTACTCTCCACGCTTTTTATCTATCCCGTTTTATTAGGTTACCCCATTTTCTCCAAAGCAGGGGATGCTTCCTCCATGGATTATGCCAATATTGGCTATACCCGTCCATCACATCGAACCAGGGCCTAGTTTCATAGAAGTTGTTATCAATAGCAACTGCCACAGGGCTATCACAAATCTGCTCATGGCCAATTAAATGCGAGGATATCAGTAGCTTGTTTAACAATTATTATATATTTTGGGGGTAACAGGGTTTTTTTATGAAACACGGCCCAGTTCGAAAAGAGTAGACATATTTTTGTTAAACTCAAGTAAAGTAATATATTTATTGTAGAAAAAGAAAGCAAATATCTCTAATCCGCCAAAGCCCCCTCCCTACACACACATATATATATATAGGTATATACAATAAAGAACCACGCCTTCATTTTCAAACTGACAGGTTTTGCAAACTACCTGGAAGATGGACAGCGAAATTAATCTGGGAAATTGCTTTGCCGGACAAAGTCAGTCCCAAAACAAATGTCAATGAAAAAATAAGCTAGTAAGAATTATTTCGTAATACAAATATTAAAATTATACAAGTCAAATTTTGTTAACAATACTCTGCTTCCTGTAGACAAGTCAATATTTAGACCCGCCCAAAACTTGATTTGAAAATAGACGGTCGATTAATTCCATGAGAGATTGCGTTCACAGTTCCATTCACATATTCCGAGGGGGGTTCTTAGATAGCGATTACTGCAACATACCATTGTATTCACGACTGAGCAATTTTAAGGGTTAAATGCCGTTTGGTCTACAACCAGTTCGTTAACTATCCAGATGGTCTAATATCCAATTAGTGTAACTCCCATTTGGGTTATTATTTATAGTCCAATAACCAGTTAGTCTAATTCCCAGCATGTCTAATGCCCATTTCGTCTACCATCTATAAGGTCTAATAATCATTTGATGAATATTATTCATGATTGAATTAATATTATACTATATGGATAGTTGACAACATGGGTATTAGACAAACTTGGAATTAGAAGCTTCAAGCATCAAAAAAACATTTTGAAATTGAACTTACCGTAAAGAATACTAGCAGGATCCATGAAAGAGCCGCCTTGATTGGCCGGATAGCCATTGTCAGCGGTTCTGGCCCGGAGGCTGGAACAAATCAGAGACATTGTACTATAATAATAATGGGGTATTTATTCAAAATATATATGCATCGAAGCCCGGGGGCTGGAGTATACAATGTTTTTTACAAAAGTATTTACACGATTACAAAATACACTATATGGAATCATAAATGATACCATTTAACAACTTTATCATTGATTTCGTTAATTTTGCTTCTCTCAATGGTGTAGAAATATTTGCAGTCCTATATATTTAAACTAGGAGAAAATCAAAATTATTGAAATCAAGCTTTATATTGTTCATTTGTATTCTTATAATTCTATATTGTTCATTTATAACCAAGTATTAAACTGAATCTGACTGTCCATCATCGTCATGCATACATCAAGAACGAGATAATAGAAAATACAAACTTTATTATTTCAAATTTTTGAAAATGTAAAATTGCCAGTATAAAACAAAAAAATATGACGATCTCATTGCAGATCATACAACTATTTGCGAAAAATAAACCCAAGGGTAATTTCAATACTTTTGTATATGTCCCAAAGAAATCACGTTCGGATAATATTAAATATATGACGCACAAGGCTATTGAAATTGCCTTAAGTTGATTTTTCGAAGTAGTTGCTGTCGTGTTCATTATCAAATTCCACAATCTATTTTCATTAGGAATGCAAACATTTCTTCCCCATTAGGAGAAGTAAATATATTGAATTCAAGCATGAAATATATTTTCAGTATAAATCACTTCAACCGTGTTATAAAAAGCAGGGGAACACTTCAAATACTCGAGGACAATAAAACAAATAAACAAACAGTCAGATCAAATAAAATAATTAAGATCATCAGTATTTGATGTGCAGAGTTTGGTTTTACTCCACTATTTTCCGAAAGGCAAAGCGAAACACAAATATAGAAGAAAAAGAGGGGGTCCCGTCGCACCCTTTGCAATCCTCCCTCTCTTTAGGCGGGCATTTTTAAGTCAGATTACGAGTACATAATAAGGTAGATAAAGAATCGGATTTTAAATTGCTCCGCTTGTTTCGCCGAGATCCATGATTTGATTCGGATATAGTAATGGTTATATACATGTTCGGGGGAACTTCAAGCTTCATCCCTCCCCCTCCCCCCTCATTATCTCCCCCTCCCCCTCCCCCCCCAAAAAAAAAAATAAAATAAATAAATAAAATAAAACAAATTGTTTTGAAGAGGCTATTAGTCCGATTTCATTTCAACAATCTCCACCTACGCAACAGATCAGTGACGCAATGCGATCTCCCCATAGTTAATTGCTGCCAGCCGAAGATGGCGTGATCCACAAAATAGTATGCTCATCGCGCAAACAGAATTATGTTCTTAAGCTGGGCTTACGAACATGTTGAAACACCCCCATCTTCGGCGGCTTGCAGCAAGTGTAGGAAACATTGAACAGATAAAATAAAACCGACCAGATTCCGAGCAACCCCCCCCCCCCCCCCCAAACATCAACAATTATAAAAGGATCTTCTCGAACAAGTGCTGTATCGTATAAGGAAGTAACACTAGTTTTCATCATCAATAGCGTTACGATTATGATAGTGGATTTCTTTTTGCCGTGTCAGGGATATTTCTTCAGAGATCTTTTTCTTTTCCCGGCACCTATGTGACTTATTCCAAATGTACTTTTGTTTTGTATTCAATGATTTTCTTTGTTATTGCTGAATAAATTATAATAATAAGAATAATAATAGTTATTTCTTTTTGTATTCGTAGAAACACAAATGCACATGTCTTAGTTTTACTTGAACGACCACGTCAACATATTAGACAGTTTTTTTTATTCATACTGCTATATTGATAAGAGTCTGCATTGAAACAAATAAGACTAGCAATATTTCCACTTGCCACTATATGCTGATTGACTTTCCACTTCGATGTATCAGGGATATTTGTTCTTTTGAATACATCAACCTAAAAACTGAGAAAAATTGAGAGGGGCAACGTGCACCCCCCCCCCTCCATACACACACACATACACACACCACCGCGCCCTCCATCAGGTTATAGTGAACAGAAAGAGTGATGGACAGTGGACAGGTTTATGAGCAGGGTGAGACGTTTAAAAGATACATCTAGTAAGTTTAAAATTATCACAATGTGTAGAATTGTAGACTGGGAATTTTGACTTTTTTTTTGTTTCAGCTACCACTTTTAATCATAAGTTCACTGTGCGTGTATGTATATTTGTTTCGCTCTGTTTCCACCAGCATACGAGGAATTTTTAATGTTACACCCTTCTTTGTGTAAATCTTAAAGGGTTTAGTGGATCATGGAAAATATCTCTTTGTATTTCACTTCGATACCACGTCACATTAAGCTGAAGGCCAAAGTCAATTCTTAGTTTTTGAGTTGCATGTCACCACCGCATAAACTAATCTCACCTTGTTTTATTCGAAAGATTTTATCATAATCCACAATATTTTAAAGGTGTTTTTTTTTATTTGTAGCGAAACACTCCTAAATCGGAGGGGGGCGTCCCAAAAAAGTAGCCCTTTTGACAAAAAAAGTATTTTGTAATATATATTTTAAGGGAACCACTATGAGTTTGGTATCATATAAAATAAAATTTAACTATCTACATTCTGATACTGCAAAAAACATGATTCTTTTTCGTAATATTGAATTTTTATCAAAAAACGTTATTTTCCGTATATAAAACTTTAAAAGAGTGCATCTTTGTGTAACTTCTCAAAAAATTCGCCCATATACAAGGACAATATTCTGTAAAAAGAAAAGGCTTATATCTCTTTTCGATAAAAACTTATCGCAATCCAAATTTATTGATTTGATTTCTACAAAAACAACAATGTGATCTCAGAACTTAACTTTGACCTGATATAAAGTAGGCCATTCCACACCCCTGTGTCTATTCCCCTAAAGATATGTATACAAGGACTGTTACATACGGTAATACAAATATCAATACGTTCAATCAATATGTATTGACTTGGCTCGGAACCTTGAACCACTTAAATGCATCTGTATTACCATTATTCATACTATTTGTACGCGGTTCTTTAGTCATTAGTATCTATAACTACTATTCCAATACTTTTAATATTGTATTATTCAGTTATACCCACAAGCATCGTCTCGGCTCAGAAACGCGGATCTTGTAAAATTATTACTGTTTAATTTAGTAAGGAGTTACTAATGCCATATTCGTTTGTCGCCTACATGTAGGTCAACGTTTTTTACCCGCCGTTACGCGGCAAACTTGGGTGTCGCAACACACTTCCTGGTTGCAGATCTCACAACTGATTGCGAAAAATCACTCAAGGGTAATTTCAATACTCTTTTGTATGGCCAAAAGAAATCTTGTTTGGATAGAGTAATAATTCATTGTCACTTTCGCTGTATCAATATGTGACGCACAAAGCTATCACGATTGGCTAAGGTCGATTTTTTCGAAAGTAGTTCTTTGCATGTTTCCTTATCAAAGTTGCAATGCTCAGTATGACT